>JAPSGF010000222.1:46835-129351 GCA_035772895.1 Perdix hodgsoniae | reverse complement strand
CCAATCCAACCTCCTGGTCATTCCAGCCTATTTTTAGGGTTGGCATGTCCTTGGGCACCAGGTGGTGAAAAATCTGGGGAAAGCGCTGACTTTCTGGCTGGAAGTGACACCTAGTGGAAATGTCAGGGAAATGGTTTCTGCAGGTGAAGCACCAATCCTGCTGGCAGTAAGATTTGGATGTCTGTGAGCTGGAGCTTCAGCTTAGCAAACTCATGGGGACAAAAAAAGGACAAAGAGAGCAGAGCTGCTAGGGAAGGGCTTGGAGGCATCTCAGAGCGCACTGCGGAGAGGTGGCTGTGGGGTGACAGCTGTGACCTGGTGGTGGATGCTGGTCCCCAGTCACCGCCACCGCAAACCACACTGTGTGTGACTGCAGCACACCGCAGCGATGCAGCTTTACACCGTCACCCCGTGGTGGCCCTGACTCCTTCTGCAGCTCCACGTGGGTGCAGCTGATGTCCTGTTGGCACAGGGTCCCATCCTGCCAGCACGGAGCTGTGTCCCAAGGCTGCTGCACACCGAGAGCAGCCAACGCTCGCAGGGAAACCTGAAACCCAGCGAGACTTGGATGAGCAACCCGAAACTCAGGCCAGGATGCGAAGCTCTGGGAGAGCTTGGCGGGGTGTCAGCCAGGCGCAGGCTGGGTTTCGCAGCAGCCAAGGCGCTGACCTTTGAGTGAGCCCACTGGGAAGCATGAGCTGGGATGTTAACAGAGCCTGGGGACAGATTTCCATGCACACACAAAAAAGGGGGGGGGGGGGGGGTTAGGGAAAAACAATCCGACCTCTATGGTTTGGGGGTGATGATTCCCAGCCTCACCTGCCCCAAACCAGCAGAACCAGCCTGGTGGTTGCAGCACAGAGCTCAGAGTTTCAGTGCAAGGTTAACCCCTTCCTGGATCTGGAGATGTCTTTCTCTTTCCATTATGCTTGTTAGAATTGTCTATCTCCTCAGTTTCCCTGAGCTCCATTCCTTTGCTCCTGGCTCCTTCTCCCACGCTCCATCCTGTGCCATCGGGCAGAGAGGGGCCTCATCTGCTGCGTTATTTCAGTCCCATCTCTAATTACAGGGTGACATCCGTTATTTATATCACATCCTGAGTGCCCAAGCAGCGATGTGTGGGGCTGGGAGCAGGCGGCAGCCGGAGGTACAGGAGCATCCCCTGAGCAGCATGGGTTGCATCACCCTGCAGCACGCTGTGCCTTCAGGGTCAGCCCAGAGGAAGGCAGGGAAGCGCCTGCAGATGTGCAGCTCCCCAGAGGATGGTGCGTGGGCTTCACCCCGGCCAACAAAATAAAACACTTGGATGCCTCTCGCTCTGAGCCGTGCTTGTGTCCCGCGGGCCGGGGTGTGTGCAGTTCCTGTTGGGTTTGGTGCCAGTTGTCAATGTGACACCGCTAACAGCCCGCTGCTGGCTCTGGTTCCGTCCTGCTGCGCCTGCAGCTTTCATGTTCCCCGCTGCGGTCTGCGAGGCGGGGTGGAGGGCTCAAAGGGAAGGAAGCGGGCGCAGCCAAGGGGAGGAAGCCGGCTGGTTTCCGTTCTGCGTCTGCGAGCACGTGCGGGGAGCAGGGGGAGCAGGGTGCAGCCAGATCAGACGGCAGATAGGGCTGGCAGGCAGCAGCCCTCTTCCCTTCCCCATGTTCCCACTGGTCCTCTCCCTGTGTGCGTCAGCCTGCAGGATGCTTAGGGCCGCGTGCTGCCGCGTGGCCATGCAGTGCGTGACGGCAGCCGCGCAGGGGAGCTTCCTCCCTGCAGGACGGGGCCACAGCAAGGGCAGGGCAGCAGTTCCCAGCTATTTCTGGCTGCTGGGGTTATTTCTGGTTCTGGTTGCCGTCCTGTGGCCGCTCAGTTTCCCTGTGCTCACTCTATGATCCCACTGATGCTCTCCATGACCCATCTGCAGGCCATCCCAAGGGGCTGCGATGCCCATCCCATGGGGCTGTGATACCCATGGGGCTGCGATGCCCATCCCATAGGGCTGTGATACCCATGGGGCTGTGATGCCCAACCCATAGGGCTACAATCCCATGGACCCCACAGAGCACAGGGCAGCAATGTGCCGCCCGCCACCTTGCCTCTGCCCCAGCAGCTTCTAAATAAGGAGCTGACCTCCCCGCAGCTCAGGTGACACGGGGACTATTTTTAGCAGTGAATGGAGCAGAGCTGAAGCTCTCTGCCCCCGTCAAGGGTACGGCATCATGTTGTGCTGGGGGGATTTTTCTGCATGGCTCTCTGAATGGCTCCGTCACCACCTGGGGCTGTGGCACAGGTAGGATGCTCTGTTGTGGCCTCTCTGCTTCTCCTCCTGCTGCTGGGTCCCCTTCTGCTGGCTCTGGGCTCTGTTGCATCTCCCACCCCAAAAGGCTGCAAACTTCTCTGCTTGGGCTGCACCGCATGCTCCCTCCTGCATGACACTGGGCAGCAGGAAAGAGCCTCAGCTCTCTGTTTTTCGCACAGGTTGGGGGCACAGCAAGTGGGAAAAGGGAAGGAGAGATGCAATATCCTGGTGCTGTGCAGAGGGAATACCTGGAGCAGCCCTGAATGGAGTGGCCGTGGCCATACCCAGCTCAGCACCACCAATGGGGTCCGCCACGATCTCATGGGATGAGATCCCACTGATTCCAGCCCCAAAATGAGCAGGGCCGATGGCTAGGGGGCATGCTCTGCTAGTGATGCCGTGCCCCCTCCTCACTTCCTGCTCTCTCCGGCCCCCTCCCCTTGCTGTGCTGCTGCAGGCATGGATAACTTCGAGTACAGCATCCAGCTGAACGACCGCGACTGGGCTGAGTTCTTGCGGGTGGTGGAGGAATGCAACCAAGAGCCGGCTGCCCTGGCCACAGCAGAGGAGCAGTGCCTCAGTGACATTGAACAAGGGGACGGTGTGCCCGCTCCGTGCAGCACCAGGGCAGGCACCGAGCCAGGGCTTGGCAAGGCAAGCTGTTCCCCACGTGGGCTGTGCGGAGAGGACGAAGCAGATCTGTGCTCATCCATTCTACGTGAAGGAAAGCAGCCCGTCTGCCCTCTGTTTGCTGCCATGCCCAGCGCGCAGGGCAGGCAGCCGCCCCATCCTCCTGCAGCTGAGGGCACCGCGAGGCAGGATGGAACTGCTGGCAGTGGGGTCATGGAGCATGCTGGGCACCCTGCTGCATCCTGTGCCCAAGGAGAAAACACCGGCATGGAGCAGCCTTGTGGGAGTCCAGCAGTGGCACAGGGAGGTGCCCAGGAGGCTACTGCATGGAAAAACCATGCTGGGGTGCCGGGATCTACCCATGAGCACCCTGCTGCAGAGCCTGCTGTAGAGCCTGGGGAGAAAGCAAGCAGCCAGCCCAGCGTCCTGGAGGTGGTGAGACCCAAAGTGCCAGCGCCGGCAAGGAAGAGCCGCAAGCAGCGTGGAGTTGGTGGCACCGAGGTGACCCCTGTGGACAAGGAGCCAGCAGGGAGCCCAGCGCGAGGCAGCACAGCACCCAGCAGGGCACCCTCATCCTCCCCGCTGACCTCAAGGAAGGGCAAAGGGAAGGAGAAGGCGGCCAAAGCAGCACCCATGAGGCTGAGCAGTGAGGAGGCTGCGGAGAGCAGACGGCCGACGGGCAGCCCTGGTGTGGAGCTGGTGGGTGTGCCACCCAGCGTGTCCCCAAAGCTGAAGGCAAAGGAGTCAGGAGCACAGTCACCAGGGAAGGCAAGGGCCACCAAGCTGGACAGGCAGGTGGCGGGCACAGGGGCGTGTGACACTGTGCCAGTGGTGGTCACTGCACCAGACACCACGCCAGTGGTTGTCACCCCATCGGTTGTTGTCACTACACCAGATGCCCCGCCAGTGGTTGTCCCCACGCCAGTGGTTGTCACCACACCAGTGGTTGTCACTGGGCTGGGAGAGCTGTGCCAGGAGGGGAAAGCTCTTGGTCTCCAAAGTGTGGCAGCTGCTGCTGCTGGGGGCTGTGGGGAGTTCACAGCCAGCCCCCCCCTGGAGATGGGCTCCCCAACATTCACAGTTGGAGGCTCTCCTGGGGCAGACACCCTGGATGTGACGTGGCCTGAGATGTACGACTATTTGTTCTGCGAGTCCCAGGGGGAAGAAGAAGCAGAAGAGAACACGTTGGAGGGCGAGAAAACGTCCTTGGAGAGGGAAATATCCTTGCCTGAACTGTATGAGTATTTTTTCAATGAACCTGAAAGAAGTAGGAAAAAAGCCAAGCGTAAGGAGAGGAAGAAGAAGGAGTTCTTTGGCTTGCACCATGCTGAGCAGCAAAAGGAGGATCCCGATACGGCTACAGCCAAAGAGCCCCTGGTTGCCACAGTGCCTGAGCTGTATGAACACTTCTTCCCCGACAGACCCCAGCACAGGGGGGGCTGGAGGGGATTTCTCTTCTCCTCACCAGCCTCTGAGGTGAGGAAAGCCGTGGGGGCTCTGATGTCCATCCTGCAGAGGCCAAAGCCACACAGCACAACCCAAGCACCCACCTCCCCATCACTGGCACGGAGAGGGTCCCACCTTGCTCTGGTGCCACTGGGAGGGGGTCCTGAATATCCACCAACTTTGGACATGGCCCTTGCACTGAGAGGTAAAGCAGCTTGAGCCCACAGCTGGCTCTGCATGGAGACTGCTGAGGTCTGTGTGTTGCTGGCTTTGCACTGTGCTTGCATGCAGCAAGGTGTGCAATGTGCATGCATGCAGCAGGCTGTGTGCTGGCCCCAATCCCTCTCCAAGCTGGGTTAGTTGCCCCAGTGGTTGTGCCATCCAAAGGAACAACATACATGAGTTCCTGGTGAGGGGATGGGAGGGAAAATAGCCAAATCCTTCTGCACCAAAGGACCCTGAGATATGTCAATGACTGCTGAGGTGCAGTCTGATGAGGCAGGAGTAAAAAGCACCAACTTTGGGGCTGCATCCTGAGCTTGCTCCCCTTCCCGCAGGCAGACCCGAGGCCCCGCTGGCGCTGACCCACAAGGACATGTGCCTCGTCTTCTGTGCCTTTGCCTCCTGGGCGGTGAAGACCTCTGACCTGCAGGCTCCGGATGCCTGGAAAACCGGTGTGTGGTGTGTGGGGTTGGGGAAGGATGGGGTGTGCAGGGAGGAAGGCAGGGATCCCATCACCGAAATGTGCCAGTGGGAAAATGCAGCTGTTTTCCTGCTGTTCCAAAGGCGCTTTCTAACATCTCCTATAGGAATGTGGGTCCTGACACCTTGCTTAGGGTCTTTCCCTGTGCATGGGGTCTGCTGCCTTGCACGTAGCCTGCAAGAGACCCCAGTTTTATCCCAGAACAGCCTTTGCTGGTTTGCACCAAGGTGCCATTGAGGCAGCGCCAAGATGTCATCAAGGTGGCCCCAGGCCACTGGGAGAAATGTTCCCCACGAAGGTCATCAGGAAGCTGACACCCAGGCTGAGAATAGCATGCTAGCTAAAGCAGCTCCACACCACGATCACAAGGAGCTCTTGGCCAGCTCTTCCTTGCCTTCTTAGTACCAGGGGCAGACGTGGGCACAGTGAGCCTCATGCCATGGGATTGCATAAAGCAGCGTGCGAGGAGCTTTTCTTGGGCACACATGAGATGATCTGATCTCTGCTATGAGCCAAACTGAAAGCTTTTGCTGCGTGTTCAGAGAGGAGCTCCATCCATTTGTACATCTCTATTTTCTCATTCTGAGTTTTGGGTATTTTCTGCTTTTGGCTGGGACCAGGATGTCTGCAGATAGCCCACAGAATGATATGGTGGGATGTGGGCCTAGGCTTGGCACCAAGTTAAGGCCACTGCCTTTGAGATATCAGGAGAGCTAACTCAAGAGATGCAGCTTCCTCTAGTGGAATTTTTCTCCCATATCTCATATATCAGGTGTCACAAGCCATGCCAGATGCAACCACCATCACCATCCTGTCAACCACACCTTGTGTAGTTCTACTGTGATCAATGCAACGCAGTCGCAGTGTTCAATTCAACACCATCATGGTGCTCAATCCAACACCATCATGGTGTTCAATCCAACACCATCGTGGTGTTCAATCCAACACCTTCGTGGTGCTCAATCCAACACCATCGTGGTGTTCAATCCAACACCTTCGTGGTGCTCAATCCAACACCATCATGGTGCTCAATCCAACACCATCATGGTGCTCAATCCAACACCATCGTGGTGCTCAATCCAACACCATCGTGGTGCTCAATAACTCCCCACCATCATGGTGCTCAATCCAACACCATCGTGGTGCTCAATAACTCCCCACCATCATGGTGCTCAATCCAACACCATCGTGGTGCTCAATAACTCCCCACCAACATGCTCAACCCATTGCCACCATGGTGCTCAGTCCTTTCACTTCTCGGCACACAAGTGAAGTCTGTGCATCCTTTCCCTTGAAACAGCCATCTGGTGGAACTGTGACCCATGTGCCCAAACTAGAGATCCAGATGTGGTCACCAAGGTGTGTTCGGCACAGGATGGAACACTCTGGGAACAACCCCATGAGATGGGGATACATAGCAGGAGGTCCCATGGCCTCCAAGTTGTGAGAATGCTCTCTAGGTTGCAAGAAGCTCCCATCCTCACCATAGGAATGTGACGGGCTCTTTTTCAGTGTTCCTGGCAAGCTTTGGCACGCTGTCTGCCATCCGCTACTTCCGACGGCAGGTCAGGGAAGGACGGCCCCGCACCTAGTCCCAGGATAGCACGTTCCCAAGGACAGCTGAGGATGGGCACCTTGTTCTTGGGCAGTATGAGGAGCCCAGAGTCCAGCACTGAGACTTCCCAAGAGCCATCCCCAAAGGGGACAAGATGTCACGGGGAGCAGGATCCTTCTGGTGACAACACGGTAGGCGGTTTGTACCTGTGCTGGACAGGAGAGGAGCCTGGCGTGGGCCAGTTCTGTTCTTTCTTTGCACACTTCTTGCATATTTATTGCCACCTGCTAGGAGCAGGATTGGCATCCGACCTCCCTGTGAGGAGGCAAAACACCAAGATGGAGAGCAAAAAGAACAAACAGAAAAAGTGCTTCATGTTCTACAAAAGGGACTGGGGCTGTGCACTGGGAAGAGCCCTGGCAAGGACAGTAGCGTGTTGGAGAGGGCATAGGGAGTGCACATTTGGCTTCGATGGGTGCCAGCTCTGGGTCTGTTTGTTCCATGCTGCTCCTGTCCTGGAGACATGGAGTGGGAGGAGGAGGAGGGTGAGAGTATGACCCTGTGGGGGAGGAGGTGGTGAGAGGCAAAAACAAAACGGTTCTGTGTCTGGTCACCCAAGAGCCAGAACCCCCATGAGGGTTTTCTGCACTCGCAAGTCTGCAAGCAGCAGAAACGAGGGGTTGGATAGGCACTTAGGGACCAGATCCACAAAGGAACTGGGGAAATCTGCCCCAAAATCCCATGTGGTTCTGCCTAGGAGCCTTATAGGAGCAGTCCAAGGTAATAAGGGGCAAGAAGAAGAGGTTCTGCTCTTCTTTGCAATACAGAGTGCCGTGCATGGGTTGCACTGAAGACCATAAGTGCAGAGCAGAGAGCACGCAGTGCAGTTATGCAGTGGGATACATAGCAGCACGTGATGAAAGAGAGATACTGACTCTGTGTGGACGGTGTAGGAGCTGTATGTTGAGTATGAGGAGTTGTGTGGAGGAACAGACTACATATGCTTGAAGCTTCCAATAAAGATCTATCTCCTTTAATACTTTGCGTGCATACCCGTGTCTGCATGGCGAGCTCCTTCAGAGCCTGGGCTCTCCAGCACTCACCTCTCTTAGCAGCCAGCTTAACCCAAGGTGCACCTGCAGAGGGAGCAGCCAGCAGCTCAGCATCCCAGCCCCAGCCCCACCACCACAATAGAAACGACCTTTTGGGTGCATCCTGGAGGCTGCGTGCGTGTCACCGAGGCGGGCGCAGTGCCACCCTGCCCTGCATGCAGCTCCCATGGCTGTCACCTCCTTGAAAAAGTCAGGCAGGTGCTGGCCTGCTTGCACCATGTGCACCGAGGTGGCAACGGCTCTGTGCTGCAATCTGCTTGGCCACAGCAGCTCCTTTTATATTTCAGTCACCTCCCCTGTCATTGAGATGAGAGCAAAGCTTCCTGCGGACATTTCTGCTCGGTCAGGGCTGTGTCATTGCCAGCAAGTTTCAGAGGGAGTGCTGGGAGCTGGGACAGCACAGTGGGACCGTGCTGCTATTGCCACCTCCTGCTGTATGAGAGCAATGCCAGCAGAGGATACTTGAGTCTCACGCAGATGGAGCTCAGGAGCCAACATTGCAGCCATGCACAAGGGATGCAATTTAACCCAGTGCAGCTGGGGGGGGGAGTAGGGCTGTTGCTGAGGGTTGTGGTGCTGCCAGCAAGGCTGTGCACCTTGCTGCAGGTGCACGGGGTGAATTGGAAAGCCCCTTCCTGAGACCCCCAGGACACAGGATGAGAGTGAAGGCACAGGGATGGCAAAGAGAGAACAACGCCTGCCAGAGGAAGGTGTGCTGTAATTGTAGGGCTCACAGTACCATTCCATTCTGAATAAATAGATCCTTTTGGTTATTAGTACACAGCTTCCCAACAAGAAGGTAAACCTGGAACGACACAATGACAGCAGAAGACCCAACCCAACACACGCACTGCAGCACCGATCCTCATCCACAGCTTCAACATTAAATATATCTCCGACTCAGCCACATGTACACATTAAATACATCAAATTCACTCAAACCTCGCATGTAAACTTTGCTGGATACCTTCTGGAAAATACAGGTAAGTACAATGTAATACGTAGACATTCAAGTACAAAACGCTGCTGGGTGGCTTTGTGTGCACCGAAACAGAGATTTCATCGCTATGTTTGGTTTGCAGCCTCTGGAGGGGACAAAGGTTAAGAATTTGGAGCCTCAGGTAAAAAAGAAAACATTTGGGTTTGCTGCTGACCTCGTATGTGCTGAGGGATCTGGCCAAGAGGCTGCAGAGCGATAGCACCCAGACTCTGTCCCCTGTTGTTTGTGCCCTGATCTCCCCAGGTGCCCCCAGACACTGAGGGATGGGAGGAGGATGTGTCCCCCCCCCTACCCTCCCCCTGCAATGGGAACCATTCTGGGATGTCCTTAACACTGCTCCCAGGGATCGCTGCGGATCCCTTTGCTTCCTACACCCATCGGGGTGGGAGAACAGAGCCCAGGGGTCATCCTGCGCCTGGTGAGACCTCTGCTCACACTTCGTAGCAGGGTGCTGGGCTGTCCGGCTCCCTGCCCTCGGCGTCCCACAGGTTGTCATAGCTGAGCTCGCTCTGGAAGCTCTGCAGCTCAGCGTAGTCGTGGTACACTGCAGAGTCACGGTGCAGGCAGCCGCCTTCTGGCACATCGTAGGCACCCATGCCATCACCTGCAGGGAGACAGCACAGCCCTGAGAGCTCCTCCAATGCAGCCTGATTCAGCTAGCTGCCTGCGGTCAGCAAGGAGGAGGGAAGGGCACACATGGGTCCCTGCACTCCTCCTTCAGCCCCGCTCCAAAGATACCGATGGGGACGTGGATGGGGATGGAGAACCCAGCAGCACCCATGGGCCTCACCTGGTGGCTGCAGCAAGGGGCCCAGATGTTCTTCTGGCAGAGATGACACCTGGAAAGGAGGAGATGGACCGATGGGGACGGCACAGTGTTGCAGCCCTGGGGCACCCCACGCCCTCCCCAATCTCCAGATTGCACCCACACAACAGGCTGCAACCCTGAGAGAGACAAATCAAGCCCTCGTCCCCTCCCAGGTGCTTACAGAACAGCACTGCAGGGCTGCTCCCTGCCCCAGGGCTGCACTGACAAACTCACGTTGCCAAGGTATGGAGCATCAGCTGGAAGCTGGGGGTGTCTCTGTGCCCCAAGCACCTCCATCCAGTGCCTGCTGGGCAGGGGCTGGGCAATCTTCTGGCACTGCAGGACCTAAACAGAGCAAATGGCAGAGCTGATGCCCACCACGGAGGCCACCCACCAGATTGCTTCCCTGCAGCAGCAGTCAGGTCTACTATTCCCACAGGCATCACAGTGAGGAAAACAGAAGGAATTGGAGAAGATGAAGCCTTACATTGCTCAGTTCCAGCTGTGCTGGGGGGTCCGTGGAGCGATGCGGTGTGCTATAGGTGCAGTATGGCTCACTGTACAGCGCAGGCAGGACGGGGTGCTGGGGGATGAGGCTGCACGGTGCTTGTTCCACATCCTGTGTGCCTGGACCACATCTGCCTTTGGGCTTCTTGGTGCTGCTGCCCCTCCGCAGCTCCTGCACAGGCAGCACGGCGCTCGGCCAGTTGGTGTGGGGCAGGCACTGCAAAAAGGCAAAGCTGGCTCTTTTCCATCAGCCTGGACCCACATGTAAGCAACGCATGATCACCGCCTCGCTTGGGTGCTCCACCTGCTCCCTCCCCACTCATTTCCCAGGATTTGAGCATGGGTTTCACTCACGTGGAGAGGTTGGGAATAGCCAGGGCTGTGTGGCTCCTCCAGCAGCATGAAGGACTGAGCGTCGTGCAGCGAGCCGCTGTGCTGGGACAGGTGTGTCAGGGTGTTGGTCCCTTTGCCTCCAGATGCCCAAGAGTTGGTGCGGCCATCGGAGGCCAGTGAGCCTCTCCCACTGCCAGCAAACTGCAGGGGAAGAGAAGAGGATTGCATCAGAGCAACCTGAGCATCCCAACACCCTGCATTGACATGTGCTGCTCCATAGGGCCGAGCATCCTACAGATGAAGCTCCCTAGGGCTGAGCATCCCATGGATAGAGAAACCTAGGGCTGAGCATCCTATGGATGGAGATCCCTCAGACTGAACATTCTATAGATGGAGAACCCCAGAGCTGAGCATCCTACAGATGGAACTCCCTAGGGCTGAGATCTCTATGGATGGGGCTAGAGCTTCATGGTCCAGCTCAGCTTGGGCTCTTGCATCAGGGACACCCATCCCCATCCCCGCTGGATTTATACTGGTTTCCATGCAAATCCACAACAGCTGTTACCTGGCTGAGGTGTGGCAGCTTTAATCCTGAGAAACTCTCTGATCCGGACAAGGAAGAGTCAGCATTTCGAAACTGGGCAGTTTTGAGGCAGTAGAGCCACTCCTGGTAATCCTCATAGCTGCGGCAGATGACGCGGATGGAGTTGATCAGCCGGCCTGCGAGACAGCATCACGCGGGGCTGCTGCTGGGGCCGGGCTGCAGCCCACGGTGCCTCCCCAGGAACCCATCGTCACTCCCATACCCATTCCCCATCCCCATCCCAAATCCCCACACCACATCTCCGTACCCCATTCCCCATACATCTTTACCCATCCCCACACCCCGTCCCCTACCCTCATCTCCATCCCCCATTCCCATCCCCATCCCCCATCCCTACACACCATACACCATCCCCATACCTCATCTCCATACCCCATATCCCATACGCCATCCCCATACCCCATCCTCACACCCCATCCCCATCCCCATACCTCATCTCCATACCCCATAGCCCATCCCCATACCTCATCCCCAGGCACCAGGTCCCTACACCACCATGGGACAAGAGGATCCCAGCCCAAACCCAGATTGCATCCAGCACAGCCCTGAATATGCACCTTCTATTAAAAATGAGGTTTTCTCATTCTCTTCAAACAACACCTGGATGGCATTGAGTGGCAGCTCGCCCTGTTGGGGAAAGAAGAAAATCACTGTCTCTTTTCCAGCCCTCTCAGCAACATTTTCCCACCTCTTAGCAGCTGATGTCTCCAGAACTCTGCACAAGCGTTGTCCCCACAAAAGCTGACCTGCTGGCTGGGATTTCCAGCCTGACAGCCAGGAATCTCCTCTCCATACCCTGCAAAGCCTCTCAAAGACAAGGCTGAGCCCCACGGGTGCCAGCAGCTGAAACGTGAGCCCTGGGCTGTAGGGCACACTTGCGGCTGCCACTCTGGTGGCACACATGGCAGAGGCTGAAGCACTCTGTCCCCAGCTCATCCTCAGTGCTGAGCACAATGCATTCATTGCACGCACGTCCACAATGGCATTGCACAGCCATGGAGGTGGGCTGATGCTGAGGGAGTGATGACAAACTCCTGCAGTATTTCTCCTGCGTAGGAAAGTGATTTATGGTCCGAGCACTGCAGACCTTGGCAGGAAAAACCAACGCAGCGCTCTGTGACTCAGTTTCCCCTGTTGCTGCTGTAAGAAATGGACTTTGGTGCTGCCACGCATGGGCGGGGGCTGGCGTTGGGCAGACACTGAGCATCCCTTGCAAACAGCCCTCCTGGGCACGGCAACCCCCAAAACCAGCAAGGAGAAAGGCCAGACTCTTTTCACATCGATGGGAGGGCTCAGCAGGCTTGCAGAAGCGCCGGGAGAAAGCTGCTGTGCCCCAGCATGCCCATGGAAGAGCCGGTTCACGGGGAATCCCCTGCAGCCCCGCACCGTGGGAAGGCAGCACGGTGAAGGATGGGGAAGACAAATCCAGTTTAAGGTTTCAAAAGAGATGAGTTCATCCAGGAGCCCAACCCAGGGCCCCCTCGTGCAGTGTGTCCTCTTCCCAGGAGCTGCCGACAACGCGCTCCCGAAAACAAGCTCAGCCCGAGGTGTGGCACAGGGAAACACCCAGGCGGGTGTTCAGGGAGAGCTCTCATGGTGCATGGCCCTGCTCCAGCCCACGGATGCTCCACACAGCTCTTCCCACTCCAATTAAAAGCAGCCTGCATGCCGCAGGGCATGGCATGGATGTGGTGACATAGCATCCTGGCAGCGCGCACCTGTCGGCTGGGCACTGTGCTGCTTTTTTCTCTGCTCAAACCTGAAAAAACAGCCTTGGAGTGCACATGGCTTCTTGACAGCCATTGGAGTGATGCCTGGGATGTTGGCGTGGAGGGCCATTCGCACTGCAGGTGACACAGGTGCGGATCCCATACCATGCACGCTGCCTGGGTGCTGCTGGCTTTCACCTCCTCCTCCCCGCATCGCGGTGCTCGGCAGCCAGCTCCTTCCCCGCAGGGCTTTGTAGGAGGGCAAGGTGTTTCTCATGGGAAGAGGGCTTGCAACACCCCGCTGCTGCTCACCTGCCAGCTGGCGAGGGAGGCAGAGCCCTTGCCAAGAGGAGGAGGGGAGCCAGGTGGAGGGAACAAAGAACCGAAGCTGTGCTGTGGGTTGGGGAGAGAAAAGAGAGATGCTGGAGGATGAATGTACCTTAAAGTAGAGGCCGTTGTGCTCTTCAGACACAATCACCAGCGTGGAGGGGTACAGCACCAGCAGGCGCTCGTGCTGCTCCTAGGGAAGGAAAAGAGCAGTGCTGAGCCCTGGGCAGTGCTCTCCTGCTCCATCCCCAGGCGCTGCAGCTGGGCCAGCAGAGTGGGGATTAGTACTTCCCCACGGTGTGCACTGAAGGGCTCTTCAGGGACCCCACGGTGATCCTACCTGGAAAGGCAGGTGCTGGAGCTTCACTTTGGAAACGCAGAGGACGTCACCGAGGGATTCCCGCTGGGTCCCCCTCCACTCCTGGACAGGCATGTTCTGCACCGACCACCGCAGCTCCTCCTTCCCCACCGAGCTCTGCTTCCAGTCATCCTAGGGATGGACCAAAGCAGAGATGTGCCCTTCCCCTTTGAAATGCTCAGCAAGTTCCGGATATTGGGTGAGAATTTCCCCAACCCAAGGTGCTGCAAGAGGTGATGGGGAAGCAGCGTGCTGCAGAGCACAGCATCCACCCAGCACTGAGCCCCCTGCATCCCAGCCCCAAGCACCAACCTGAGTGATGAAGGGCAAGCCCAGGCTCCCTCCGTTCAGGTGGATCTGCTTCTCCAGGTGATAGAGCCACTGCTTCAGCTCCGGCTCCGTGGGGCAGAACACAATCAGAGGGTTCAGCAATGGACCTGGGTGTTGGAGAGACGAGATGTGCTGAACCGTGCAGCATCAAAGGCCACCACAGTGCTTCTTAGCCTTGCTTTGGCTGTAAATGTACAGACCAACCACTGCCCAATGTATGCATTTATTGCTGCACCTGTGCCAGACAAGCTGCAGTGCAAGTGAAGCCTCACACCCCCTGCTACTCACTGCAGAGACACTCTAATGACGTTAATCATCACTTCTGGCAGGCTGCAGGATGGATGTTGGGATTAATAATTGACCAGTGATCTCAGGTTATAACAAACTGGGTGCATGCTCGGTGAGATGGGGATTTGTGGGGCTCGGAAGGAGTCAGATAAGCGAGCTCACGGGATAAACATGGTACTTTGCCCTCTCTGGAGCCTTTCATCTCATGAGACCTGTGTTAGTTATGAAGATCAGGTAATTAAGACTTTGAAACACCTCTGGCTTGTCAGAAAATGCACCGATAGAAACACAGCAGGGTGGGGGGGAAGCTGAGGCAGAGCAGCTCTCCCTGCGTCACTCTGCTCAGCTCCATCTCACTGGCTGGGTATGAGGAGTTATGGGACACCTCCTGCAGGTCCAGGGCTCACCCCTCTTCTCTGCCTTGGTTTCCTCATCTTTGCAAAGGGGATAAAGAGATCCCGTGCACAGTAGGGAGTCTAGGTGCTAATAGCATTACCCAGGAACTCGGGTAGCTATGGGTGTTTCCCAGGCCTCGCAGAGCTGCGGCAATGACACAGCCGTGCTGAGCAACCTGCGCCAGCCTCGCGCTCTGTCCCACAGCCCCGTCCTTCCTCTTTCTGCAGGAAGGCCCTGGGCCATCCCCGAGTCACAGAGCCACTTCTGTGAGCCAGGCTGGGGTGCTCACAGTCCCACCAGCACCAGCAGCTGGACTACAGACCCAAGGCATAGCAGCATTAACAACATCACCTTTTTAGTACCTCTGGCTGGCCACGGCATGGCTTTCTCTTCCTTGGCTCCGCATCTTCCCAGCATTCCTTCCCTATTCCTGTGCACTCCAGGCTCTAACTACCACCCCTGAGGCATTGGGGCTGCTGTAACTCAGCAGAGAAGCCTCTGGCCACGCTGCAGACAGCTCATTATCCTTTGTATAAGCAAGGCGAGGGCTTGGAAAGCCTAAAAACTCTTGGAGGCAGCAGCGCTGATAGGGGAGTCCCCGTTCAGCCCCTTCCCTGCCCGCAGCCTTGGGCATCCCTCCCAGCTAAGGATGCAGAGCGTTAATTCCCTGCCTCCTCTCCCCACGGTGTGGTTTTCCCCTTTGTCACCGTGGGGCAGCTGTGGTTCACCCGCCCTCTCAAACCGTGGGGCACAGACCTGTGATGCGGAAGGCGTGCTGCTCCTCCTGCCCCTCGCTCCTCCTGCTCTCCATCTCACAGACGTTCAGCTCTTTCAAAGGCAGCAGCCCCTGTGTGGGAAGGAGACACTGCCATTATTGGGGCAGCCCACCGCAAAGAATGCCCCTTTCCCATAGGTTGGGCTGCCAACAGCTGGAAACATCTGAGCCTCCCATCCAGCGCTGCTTCCAGATCTTGGAGAAACCTCAGCAAAACCAAACACAAGAATATGGGAGTAGAGCAAAGCAGAACTGAGCTGCTCTCTTCCCACAGCCCAGCCCTTCACACACAAGGCACAGGAATGATGACAAGCATGTGCTCCCATCTCAGGCTCTCAGAACAGGGGCTGTGAAAGATGCTAATTGCTGTCATGTCTTGGGGCCGCTGCTGGCACATTAATTCCTTCTTAATTCCTGTAGGACTAATAATCCAAGGGGCTGCTTATAAAGCAGGTGGGGGATTGGTGATGGTGTTTGCATTCTGCTGTGCGTCTGACGGCTGGCTGGCTGCGTGAGTCAGGAGAGCACACTGTCATATTGCATTAACCTCAAGTGACCTAGAAGACAATAAATGATTTCTAAAAGGGATGAGTTTCCCCAGCATCCACAAAGCAGCCACGCTCGGTTGTTGTTACTCACTCTTGCAGAGGGAGAATGCATTCACGGTCAGTTTTGGCTGTGGTTTTTTGGCTGCATGTGCATAACAGACTTTAATGAACCCACATCACCAAAGGTTGCTAGTAGAGGCCCATCCCATCTTGTCCATCCCACCCAGTGCCCCCAGTTTGGCCACGCTGCCCCTTGGAGGTGCCCTACCTGGTAGGTGAGCCCATTGGAGCCCATGGACTGGAAGTAGAGGTGAGACTGGAAGAGCTCCAGATAGCAGTCATTGACCTCCTGCAGGAAACACGTTTGGGGGCTCTGACAAACATCTGCCACAGCTGTAGGTCCCATTGCCCAGCATTTCTCCCCCACATCCCGGCCCTGCAGGGTCAGGCTGTGAATTACCTGGCAGTGCTGAAACTTGAATTTGACCTTGGAGTAATAGATGATTTTCCCCAGGTTCCTGACGACCGTTTTCCTCCGTCCCTTCTTGAACAGGCTGGGAAACCTCTGGTCCAGGTTTTCCTTCTGGTTTTCTTGGTTCTGAATGCTCTATACCAAAGATTGGGGATAAACAAGTCAGAGGTGGGATGTGGGATGGATGGAAGAAGTGTCCCCAGCACAGCACTCTGCATCTGCTCTGGATTTGGGGTCTCTGTGGCTGAAATCAGCTTTAGGCTCAGCTGGCAGAGATGGGGATGTGTGCACTGGGGGAGAGAGGAGCTGGAGGGACGTTTTCTGGGGTGGGAAAGGGAGTGTGCAGAAGCATATTTAGGGTTTCCCAACTCCTGCTGTCCTGACCCAGTTGACTGGGACAAGGACCAAGCAAGGCTAAGACAGTGAGGTTTGCCTTCCAGGCCAGGGGTTTCCCATGTTTCCCGAGCTCTGGTTCGATGGAAATTCCTTCCTTGTGCAACAGCACAAACCCACGCCCCTATTGCACTCCTCTGCCTACAGCCCATGGGGTATTGCACACAGGCTCAGAGGTACTCATTGCCAGGCAGAAGAGAGAGGCTAAGAGCTCACGAGCTCACCCTGAACCAGGCTGCAAGCCTGAGACGGACCTTTTTTACCCATTTGCATGGGATATTTCCTCCTGTGTCGAGGTGGGAGGGCTGCGGTGGTGACACGTTGAAGCAGCATTTCCAGGCACGCAGCAGGGAGCCGGGGGACAGCACAGAGACAGCAGCTGCGCCCCGTGATGAATGCAGAGCCAGCAGCACACAGCTCACCCCTGTGGGCCCCAGTGACTCACCCCGGTGGAATGGCACCAACCCCAGCCATCCCTGGTGCTCAGAGGCTCACGGGACCCTCATACCTGCAGAGCTGAGCTCCTTCTGCACCCACAAAGAGCTCTGAAACCTCCTCCAGGTGCAGCTTAGCCTTTTGCTGCTGCAGTCTCCCTCCCAGCTCCATGCAGTGCCATGCACACGCATCCGAGCCGTGGGGAGCTGCAGGCTGCCTGGTGATGCTCTCACCAGAGGCGATTAATGACTGCTCCTGTGCTTCCCAGGCTCAAACCTCAGCACCCACAGGGCCCGGTGACTCAGTTTTTTTTTTCCCCTCCACACCATCACCATCTGCCCTTGAGAAGCCTGGAGCCAGCTCTGTGTTTCCAACTACAGCTCGGGGTCAGGGCTGGAGGGGGCAGGGGAGCAGCTCTGACCCTGCATGGCCGGTGGGCAAAGGGAGGGATTGGGATTTTTCTCTCTTGAGAAAGATGTAATTGAGAAGGGCTTCCAAGCGCCAGCGGTCTTATCAGCGCCGATCAGATCTTGTGGTCAGGCAGGAAGAAGTGGGACAGCTCAGGTCAATTTTTTACCAGGCGGGGCTCTCTGTTTTTTTTTTTTCCTATCCCATTTCTGCTCCACACGGGCTGCAGGCAGCACAGATCCCAGGCAAGCAGCTTTCTCCCAGGGCTTGGCAAGCAGTGCCAACCCCAACACCTCCTCGCCCTCCCCACATCTCCGCTGCTCATCCCGCAGGTAGAGCCGGTTGCTGATTAACCTGCCGGTACCCTGCAGCCCCCGCTGACTCCCCGCTGAATCACCCTGCAGGAAGGGCTCAGCCCCTCACACAGTACCCAAGGCCAGAGCTGTGCTCCGGGCATATCCTTCCCCTGCGGATTTGCTGTGGTTGGGAAGGGTGGGAAGCAAAGGGAAGGGCGGGGTGTGGGAGCTGCGCAAGGATGCTATCCGTGGTGGGGTGGGAGCAGGGATCGGGGGATGCCCTCAGCACCGTGCACACAGCTGGACTGACTCCACCACCTCCCAGATGGAGATGTCCCATCACAGGTGGTGCTGAGTTCCATGCAGGATGTCCCTCTTAGCCAACACGGCACCATGCCTCAGTTTCCCCCTTCCCCCACATTCACGTGGCCCAATTGCCCTACAACAGCATGCGCTCAGCGCTGCCCCATCCGCATCCCTGGACCACCCCAAGGTCCTGGGCAAACACACGGTGCTGCTTTCCCCGAGCATTGCTGGGATGCAGCCATATGGCCACGGGGCTGCTACGTGCCCGGGGCAGACCTGCCCTTCCTGATTATCTTCCCAGCTCTCCTTGCTAATACGCTGCCTGCTCCGTCTCATTCCAGCGTGGGAATGAATCATCCTACCTTTGAGTGTTCGCTCGCATTTTCCCTTCCTACCCAGAAACAAAGAGCTGAGAACAGTGATGATGTTCCCAGCACACTGCACACACAACCTCCCCCCCCCCCCCCAAACCCCCCCCGTAGAGATGCAGCATGTCCTTATCCCCCCCGTGGGGATCCCAAGCATAGGGCTCACCCCTCAGCTGCCCTGCTCTGGAGCCTGGTGCACCTTTGGCCCTGGGATGGGTGGGAATACAGCCTGTGGGGCAGGATGTGCTGGTACTTGCCTTCCCAGGGATGTACTGCAGGATTTTGTCTGTCGTTGTATCCCTCTCCCCATCGCCGTCTATGCCGAAGAAGCTGGGCAGCTTTTTCTTGCCATTTTGCCTATGGGGCAGGGGGAGAAACGGCACAGATCTGAGCTGATGCAGAGCGAGTTCTGCTCAGAAAAAAAAAGGGAACTTGGAAAGCTCTGTGAGCAGTTTGCTGTGGGTTTTCTAATCATCCCAGCCCAGCACTGGGCTGATAACCGCCTGGGATGATTACAGCGGGTTTCGTGCTGCACCTGTTGGTGTTTCTTTGTTTTATTTTCCATTTCTTCACATCACCAAATGTTCTCAGCTGAGCCTGGGAGCAGCGATGTCCTATTGCAGTGTGCCACCTCCAGCCCCACCGTGAGACCCTCAGGGCAGAGCTGCATGTGTGCACACACATGCGCACACACACACACGCATGCATGCACGCACACCACTGGGTGTTACGGGGTCATTGTGGTTTTCCTCTCTTCCCTTCCACCCCCAGCAGAGCCCCCCCTGATACAGCACACAAGGAGCCCCACTTGGGGCTGCAGTACCACCCCGCAGAGGTGTTTGCTTCCCATGGGGGCACAGCAGGGGTCAGACTGAGTGCCAGGGTTTGGGCTTTTCCCTCTAAAAAGGATAGGGATGGGTGGGATGGGTACACTGGGTGAGGGTGAGGGTGAGAGTTCGGGTTAGGCTTGGTTAACGTTACCGTTAGGATTATGGCCAGTAACCCTATGGGTAGGGTAACCATTGGGGTTACTCTTAGGGTTACCGTTAGGGTTAGGGTTATGGTTAGGGTTAAGGCAGCACAAACAAAATGCAAAACAAAGGAATGCTGAGCGCTCAGCTCTGTGCCCCACGGTGGGGAGGTGGTATTTCCCAACTCCAGTGAAATAAATCATGCTGTTCCTCAGGGCAGCGTGGCTGCAGCACTCCGGCACAGCACTACGATCCCTCCCCAGGCGCCTGCGGCTGCCGTGGCACCACTCAAAACCCCACAAACCTCCCATGGCTGGTGGAACACTCTTTGGGATTCCCAAGAAGAACTCAACACCGACCCCATTCCCAATGAAAGCACTCGAACTCACTCTTTCTTCAGCGAAGGTTTCCTCCTGAAGGAGTGCCGGAATCCCCCAGGCGCCTGCGGGACGCACGCAATGTTCCCCATTCCAGCAGCCCAGGAGAACTGGGAGCACTGGGAGCAGAAGCAGAGCGTGTGTCACGCAGCCATGCCCCGCTTCCGTCTGTCGGCGCTGACTTGTGGGTGTGAGCCGGCAGCAAACAGACTTTTGGCCCAGGGCTCACACCGGCTGCTTCTCCTCCGCCCCGTGTAGGGCCGGGACGTTTGGGGAGGGGCTGCGTCCCAGGGCTGAGCCCAGCTCACTGCATAGGATAGGGCTGAAGAAATGCCCTGGGAGCATTTTTCTTACTGGGAGGCAATGGTCACCGGAGGTGAAAGAGATGAGGAAAGAGATGATAACGACACGGAGTCGCTAATGGTGATATGGAAGGTGGATGCAGAGTGAATATTCCTGTCCTGCTGATTGGGGAAAAAAAAAAAGCTGGGCTGGGTGATGGTGACAGCAAATGGGGAAACTCCATAGTGTTATGAATCAAACCCAAAGCATGCAGCGAGCTCACATCTGAGAGTTCTGCAAGGAGGTTCTCGGGTTGCGGTTGATTACTGGCAGGAGCAGCATTTGGCATGGAAGGGGTTAATGGAGATAATGCTGTCTCGGTGGGTGAAGAAGACCCCTCTGGCAGTGAGGGGTCTGCAGGGTGCAGGTTTCATCCCTGCAGAGTCACGGACCTGCAGCAACCCGGCGGAGCAGCAGCGAAGGCTGATGCTGAGGAAGAGAAGGCAACTGAAGCCCAAAGCAGTGCGTGTGTTTTTAACGCGAAGGTTCGTTCCATGCTGGAACACCTCCCAGATTATGATAGATTCTCTGACATGGGGTTTTAAGACCGGGAGAGGATGTTTTGCTTGCAGGGATGTTTGAACCATGGCTCTGTGAAGCCGTAGGGACACGCTGGGGTTGTTGGACTCCGTTTGCACCCACCTTGTGCTGGGGCTGAACAAGAGCAGCACATCCCACAGCGCCAATCCCACAGCTGGGGAGGGGGCTGCTAAGAACAGAACATCTGCCAAAGGCTCCTGCACCTTCCACTTTTAAATCGGCCCCTTCTCCCACTCCTTGTATAACTCATTAACCCTTTGTGGCCAGGTAAAGCAACGGGACTCCTCCTGCCCCCTGCGGGAGCCCCATACATCTTATGGCTGGGCATTTCTGCACACCCTGCACAGCCAAGTCCTGGCGACTCCTGGCAGCCACCGAAGCTCACAGCCAATGGCAACAACTGGGATTTGGTCAGGAAAGGTCCGATTTCCGTTAAGAGCCGTGGCTAACACACTCAGCACCGTGACCAGAAACGTGCTGTTCCTCCGGCGTATTTTCTGGGCTCCAGACCTCGGAAAGACTTTTACAGTTATTTATAGAAGCCCGAGAGAGAAGCAGGAGCCTGGGGAGCAGACAGAAAGAGGACACGACCGGGCAGCAGCCAAGCCAGTGCGACGGCACAGGGCTCTGCTGCAGGGCTGGGAGTGTGTGTGCATGGGAAAGTCCCCCCTTGGGCCCCACGGATGCGGTTACCCCTTGCCATGCAGCTCCACGCTGCCCTTTTCACCCCCTGCTCCCATGAAAGGGGTCTGGCACTCCCCCCAGCCAGCAGTGAGTGGCAGCAGCTCGTGAAGGCAGATCCGAGCCCTCTCCTCTCCTCCCACCCCGGTGACAGCTGGAGGAAAGGAGGATGTTTCCCGTCTGGTTTTCATTTCCACGGCAGGGAAAGCTGTCAGCAGTGCTGGAGGCTCCTGGGGAGCCCAGGCTGGGATTTAAAGGCTGAGAGAGGTGTAAATCACTCTGCTTCCAAAGCCCCCATGCCTCGAGCTGGGTTTGTCCCAATGAGCTCCAGCAGGACCCCCTCCCCTTGCTTTGTCTTCCCAGCAGTGCTGTCTGAGTCCGCCAGGGAAGTGTAAAAGAAGGATGCAAAAGGCAGGATCCTATATTCAAGAAAACTTCTTTATTGTACACGTTGGCTTTGTATTGCTTGTATCCCCTCCCCGGTCCCATGTAGTGCAAAAAATTCCTTGAAACGGAGTTCCACATAAATAAGTGGGGTAACTTACAGAGAAACCAAAGTGACGACGGTTGGACGTGGACACGGCGGGTCTGCTAGCGGCGAGGGGCGAGCTGTGCCCATCATGGGGTCAGCACTGCCAGCCACAGCGAGACCCCTGGGGGACACAGCAGGAGCCCCCCCGCCCAGGGGGACGGAGCTCACATGGGAAACAGCACATTTGGGGACAATCTGGGGCGAGACAGCACTAAGTGAGGACGGCAGAGGAGCCGCGGAGAGCTGGCGGTTCTCCTCCCCACTCAGGGACGGACACAGACGGACGCACGGCCCCGCTGAGGTCGTGCAGCACCAGAAGCAATCCCGACCCCGGTGTCAACCCGGGGGCAGGTGCCGACACCTCGTGTCCACACAGTGCGGGTCGGGGTGCTCCGGGGACAATTTCTCCCTTTCCTTCCTTCGTTTCCCACAGAGGAAAGCATTGAGCACCTGCATAGTTAGGACATGGGGCGCGGGAGGCTCCCCAGGTTTCTGTTTTGCAGAACAGCCTCGGGGCTGGTATTGCTCAGGACCCAACCGCTGGGTGACAGAGGTGATGCTGCCCGTGCTGCTGATCCCCAGAGGAAGGACAGCATCGCCATTGCTGAAAGTTCCCACCACCCTTCTTCCATTCCTCTCGTTGGTCTCAGCAGCAGCGTCTCCTTCGCAGAGGATCCTGGAGCTGCTGGCTGCAGGAGTCCAGCAGCATTACACTGCTCGTGTTGCTTACAGGGATGGCAAGAAAAGAACTGAGACCTCTCTCATGCACACACACACATCCATGCACACACACACCCATGCACACACACACCCATGCACACACACACAGCCCTGTGCCCATCTCACCCATGTCAATGTTGATTTGAACAAAGCTGGGGAGTCCTTGGCTCATCCCAAACTCAACTTTCACCCCAAGGAGCGGAGAAAGCAGGGAATCCCTATTGAAAATTTAGGCCAAATGCCATCACTGTGCGGATGGGTTGGGGTTGGACTTGATGATCTTAGCGGTCTTTCCAACCGTAGTGACTCTACGATCCTACAGGCAAAACATGAACACTGTAAATGGGAAATGAGGAGTGTGGGAACAAGGAGAAAGGCATCAGCCTGAAACAAACAAACGAACAGCGTCACCGTGTTCCCAAGGCCACAACTGGATGCTGTTGAGGTACCGGTGGCTGAGTCATTCCCCTACAATGTGGGGGACACTCTCCCAATCCAAACCTCACACCCTACAGCACATACACTGAAATCTAAGCAACCCCAGAGGTTCCATGGCACAGGTCTGGAAGGACAGGCTTGTGATTTACGGTGCTAATTGATTCAACCTTCATTTAAAGTGGTTGCCTAATTGCCAAGGAGTTGCTAATTGCGCACGGTCCCTTCCGTGCTGTTTTTCACTGTACATATGGTATCTCACACATGCACACACACCCACACATCTATAGAGAACGTCTTCCAGGACACAGTCATCATCTCATCAACAATTAAGAAAAGTAATTGCATCCCTTCTGCTGCCTCCAAAGCAGATGGGATGGGGAATACCGGCAGAGTGTAAAAATAAAATGATATGAAGTCGTTAAAATTAAAATCTTGCGTTCAAATTAAAAAAATAAAAAAAAAAAAGAAGGTGAAAAATTAACACCAACAAAAGTAACGCCAGGCAATCCTCCTCGTCTGGAAGGCTGGACCTTGCCATCAACCTGGAATCTGCTCTGCGAAGAGGGAAACAGCAACAAGCTGCTCTGTTCCCAGCCTGACGGCGCAGTGGGATGCATGGGGGGAGCAGGGATGGGTGCAGGCAGGTCCATCCCATCCACTTGCATGGCTCCCCATGGCCAGTTGGGTCCCTGTGAATGAGGCTTTGTCTCCAAACTTCACCTCCTCCAGGCCCTGTCCCTTCGCTGGGCTTCATTTGTGTATTTTTAAGGCATCAATTAGACACCAGTGAGAACCACGCGGAGGCCTCAGAGTCTTTAACAGTGCACATTAGGCTTGGTCAAGAGTTTGGCTACAGTGACATTCGGAGGGACGTTGCACATCCAACCACGTCCCTGGGAGGAGCACTGCCCACCACGGCGAAGCCCCTGGGTTGGCTGTGCTGCCCACGTGGCACCAGCTGGATTGCGTGAATCCAATAAGCAGCGATGGTTTTGAGGTCCCCTTCCCCAAAGAAAACAAGTAACCCTTTGGGAGAGCGGTGAGATGAGTCCAGGGATGGAGTGGAAACACCCCGTGCTGTGGAAGGAGGGTGGTCCCCCAGGAAGAACAGTTTGGGGCTCGCTGATCCGAGGCGTGAGCCAGGGATGGCTCCGGGCTCCATGGGAGCAGAGGGGCTGGGGATGGCAGCCAACACTTTTGTTCTGCTCCTACAGCGAGCGGCTGCCCCGCAGGACGGACCCCCGACCCCCTGGAGGTAAGGCAGGTCCCGATCCTTTGTCAAAGGCTCGTCGAGGACACGGAGAGCGTGGGAGAGGAGGGAGGTGGGAAGTTGAGCAGTTCCAGCACGGCCACCCCAACGCTGCTGCGACGGGTGAACATGCAGGAGGCTGCCACCCACTTGTTGGTGCGTGGGTTGTACTTCTCGATGGAGTTCAGGCTGGAGCTGCCGTCGTTGCCACCCACCGCGTACAGCCAGCCGTCCATGGCCACCAGGTCGTGGGTGCTCCTAGAAGGAGCACGCAGAGACGGTGCAGAGCTCAAACACTGCCTCTCAGCCTTTCCCTTTGCTCTGATATGCTGCTGCCTTTGTGCAGGGAGCACGGAGCCAGCAGGGCTAGCCACCCCCCTTCCCCCCCCAGGCACGGTTTGCATTTCACAGCGCCACGTGAAGCAAGGCTCTCAGAGACAAGCTCCCAACCCTCCCTGCAGCAGCTGCAGCCCAGCAGTTCCTTACCTGCGGATGTTCATGGGTGCAACGCTCTCCCACGTGTTGGTTTTGGGGTTGTAACGCTCAACGGAGTTAAGGCAGCTGGTCCCATCATTACCACCAGCCACGTAGAGCATCCCCTCCAGCACAGCCACCCCTGCGCTGCTCCGGCGGCTCAGCATGTTGGCAATGGGCGTCCATGTGTTGATCTGGGAAGGGGAAACAGAGATTGGTAAGTCGCAGGTATGGGTCATCTTCCACGTGTCCCTGTGATGTTAGCCCTGACAGGACAATTAGAGCAGTACCCTAACCCTAATCCTAGGCCACCGACCCTAACCAAAAGACTTCTGGCAGGACCCCAGCTCTTTCCCCTTTGTCCAAAAGGCCAGTGAGGAGCAAGCCTCATTCCATTGCTATCTGGAGCAGAAGCAATGAGCTGCTTGCCCAGCAGCGAGCTGGATTACAGCACTGCTGGCTGCCACAAACACAGGGCCAAGCTGCCTTTCCAGCTCAGCTGCAGTCAGATAACAGCAAAATTTGCAAAGGAGAATTTCTCCTGCAGGAAGAACTGCAGTGCCCCAGGAGAGACCCCTGCCGACAGCTCAGGAAAGCACAGTGCTGGCAGAGCCCTTCCCTGAGCACTGCTCTGTGCCAGGCCACCAGCACGTCACAGCTGAACCCCAGCCATGGGAATCAAGCTGTAAATTTGCACAAGGCACGGCTGGGGCTTTACAGCTCACCGAAAGCCTCTGGAACTGATGCTTTGATCTTTCTGCAGCGATGCAGCCTGCTCTAACCGAGCTACAGGACCTCAGACCAAATTGCCCACTGCAGTCCCAGCTAACTGCTGGGAAGGGGATGCAACAAGGACCTCAGGCAATGAGGATAGAGTGGGCTCTGGGGGCGTAAGTCTGAGAGAGAGCTTGCATGGGTGAGTTTTTGTTCTGGACTGCACCCAGTCCCTGCAAAAGAGCTGGATAAGGGGTCGAGATCCCCTCCATTTCATGCATCACCAAGGAGGCAGGCAGCTCTGTGCTGCACAGTGCTGGGAAGTGGACACATCCCAAGCTACAGCAGCTGTGTGCTACAGAACCACATACAGCTGCTTGCTCACAGTCTGCAACATCCTCATGTGCCTGCTGGTTGGCTGCAGGGCTCCATCAGGCACCCACCAGGAGAGGAGGAGGAGGAGGAGAAGGAGGGTTACCAGGCATGCTTTCTTCTGTGATTACCTGGGGCTCATACTTTTCTACCGTGGCTAAGTGGGATGAGCTGTCATATCCCCCAACAGCATAGAGGTTGCCTTCTGCAAAGACAGTCACAAACACACACAGATTAGCTACGAAGCACAGCTGCAGTCCCAGCACAGGATTTATAGGGTGCCCATGGGGGCTGTGGGCTGTGTGCCCCCCGCGGTGCCCCCGCTCCCCAGCAGCCAAGCACGGCTCCCCACTCCCCCCTGCCTTGCAGCACTGTGAAAGGTTCACCAGGCAATTTCTCAGCGCTTCCCAAAGAACTCGGCCCTCCTGCTGCTTCCTGACCTCCTCATTACGGGAGCTGCGAGTGCTCCCTGCTGGAGCAGCGGGTTATTTTTAGAGGCAGGGGCTGGAGCATGGGGAAAGTCAATAAGGGCTGTGGCAGGCGGTGTATGAGCTGTGATGGAGGGGAGGGAACCTCTGAGTCAGCACTGAGAGCTGAAAGCGGACAACGGGGAAGAGGCAGCAGGGGATACCTCGCAGCTGATGGTGGGATGGTGAGGAGCCGTGTGCTACACCAGCTGGGGAGGGGGTGGCACTTGCATTGACCCCACTTGCATTGACCCCACTTGCATTGACCCCAGAGCTGCACTAAACAATGAAGTGGCCACTTCTCACCCCACATCCTCCCTAGGGACAGAACTCAATGGAGTTGTGAGACATCGCACCTAATGCTGTGGCACCTCTTGTAGAGGCAGTTTTGACACCACACTACTACTTGGATAATTAGGAAAGGAACTGCCTTTCATAGGGGAGAAGAAACAAGGCGGTCTCCTCCTGCATCCAGCCCCCTTGCTCCAAGCTAGAAGGAAGCACACAGGGGCTGAGGAGCAAGCTGTGGGGTCCCCTGGGCAGCTGACTCCAGAATGTGATGAAACCCAACCACTGCAGAAACCAAGGAGCGGGGCAAAGGCAGGGGAGCACATCAGGACATAGCAGAGGGATGGCAGAGCTACCCAGACCCACAGCTGGGGGAATGTGAGGAAGGCAGGGCAGGAATTTGAACAGGACATCAGAAGGAACCACCAGAAATGCAAGAGACAGTCTGTGCAGAAGCAGGTTGTGTCCTCATGCCAGCACCCACCTAGCGTTGCCACCCGGACGTAGCGTCTCCTGGTGCTCATGGCAGCGATGGATGTCCAGGTGCCTGTCAGAGGGTCGTACCGCTCTGCGCTGCAGCAGGCAGGGACACAGGAATTCAGGTGTGACACTGGCAAGGCCCAGCTCAAAGCCCTTTGACACAAGCCCTCCTGGGCAGCTCCCAAAGAAGCTTGGGAAAAGGGAGGGAAAAATGGAGGGAAGAACTAACAAAGGGGCCGTGTTGGGTTGGGGCAGAGGGCTGCAAAACGGTGTTGTCTGTTTGTTTGTTTTTCCCTGAAGAAACTGCCTGGGCCAAAGACACTGGAAGACAGAGCTGGATCTACTCAGAAATCTACTCAGTCGGGAGCAGACCTGGTGGGCTTCCCAGCACCCAGCATCAAGGACAGAGCATGCAAGAGAAATGGAGGAGCCCACAGCGAGCCGTTCCCTACCTGTTCAGGCATGAGGCCCCATCGTATCCCCCAGCAGCATAGAGGAGCCCATGAAGTGCCGCTACACCCAGGCAGCTCCTCCTGGTGCCCATGGACACCTCCGGTTGCCAGGAGTTGGTGACAGGATCATAGGACTCCACCGTGGCCAAATCTGAGGTCCCATCGTAACTGCAGGGAGAAAAAACAGAAAGCGTGAGAGCTGGGAAGTTCAGACTGTACGGCCTGTGAGCTGAGCCCA
The DNA here is from genome assembly GCA_035772895.1 of Perdix hodgsoniae. Taxonomy (NCBI): domain Eukaryota; kingdom Metazoa; phylum Chordata; class Aves; order Galliformes; family Phasianidae; genus Perdix; species Perdix hodgsoniae. Next base: position 101,631 of record JAPSGF010000222.1, on the reverse strand, counting down.
GAGCTCCAGAGCGGACCCAGGGCCTGGTCCTGGCTCAGATCCCTGCTCCCACCCCTGTCTCTGTGTCCCCTTACCCGCCCACAGCGTACAGCTTGTTCCCAATGGCCGCGACGCCCACCCTGGCCCTGCGGGTCGACATGGAGGCCACCATGTGCCAGCGGTCCGTCCGCGTGTCGTAGGCTTCACAGTCCCCGTGGATGGCAAACAGGCTGCCCCCACCTGCAAACAGAGCGCTCGTCATCCCCCAGGCCAAGGGTAAACCTGGGGAAAGCTTGGAAAGCTTGCAGCTTCGTGCAGATCTGAGGGCAATCCCCTCGTTGGGAGAGCCTTACCCACAGCAAACAGCACAGTGCTGGCCCCCTCGCAGCGCCGTGGCCTGGTCCTGCTGTTGCTGAGGACCCCCCTCTGCTCAGGCATGAGGTGGTACTTGAGGGCTTCGATCAGCAGGTCCTTGCACTCCGAGTGGTGCCGCACCAGCAGCTCCGTGTCCACGTTGCTCATCAGGAAGTCCCGGCTCAGCAGGGGCAGCCGCACGCATTTCATGAGCTGAAAGGAGAGGGGTTGCATCCCATCAGTGGGGTGGGAAGGGTTCGGCAGTGCAGCCCCCATTCTTCCCTTTCCTATTTCTGGCCATTCTACAGCTTCCTTAGAATCACAGGATCATTAAGGTTGGAGGAGACAAGCTGGATCTAAGATCATCTAGTCCAACTGCCCACCTGCCACCAATATTACCCACTGACCACCTCCCTCAGTGCCACATCTCCACAATTCCTCAACACCTCCAAGGACGGTGACACCCCCACCTCCTGGGCAGTCTGTTCCAGTGCCTGACTGCTCTTTAAAAGAAGTTTTTCCCAATATCCAACCTGACCCTCACCTGACGCAACGTGAGGCCATTCCCTCCCATCCCATTCACCCACCCACGCCATACGCAGGCACTGCTGGGTTGAACCAGGTCACCTTCCCCAGCAGACTCACCCTGGGGACATGCTGTCTCCTGCTGTCCACATCATGTTTGACCCAGCTGAGCACAGCCCGGTACACCTCCTCCTCTGATGGCACATTGAGGCTGTCACTAGAAATGAGGTCCAGCACCTGCAGAGAAGGATGGAAAAGGCAACTCCCAGCTGGTGCAGCACGGGAGGAAGGGACACTTTCCCACAGCAGGGAACTGGCCCAGTAGAGCAGCGCAGAGAGGTACAAAGCAGCATCCTGCAGATGCTGGTGGCCGAGTGGTACACATCTAAGGGCAGCTGGGCCCCCAGCAGGCAGCTGCAGCTGCGCCTCCCCCTCCTCCCAGAAACAGCTCTGCCCTCGGTCCCCTCCTTGGCTCATTCCCCCATTTCTGCATCTGAAGCTGCTGCAATGCCTGACACTTCCAATAAACGTCAGTGAGATCAGGCGGATGACTGTGCTTGCACAGGTCCCTTCAATATTTCATGGGATGGAGCCAGGTGCTCTGGCTGCTCGCAGTGTGCTCGCTTTGCCTGCCAAGGACAGAGCTGGAGCAGGTGGAGACTCATACCCCCCTTGATGCCATGCACCCCACAGCCCCAGGGATGGATGGAGGGAAGTGGCTCCCAGGTTTGTGCTCCCAGGGAGAAGGCAGAGCACTCAGAGCTCGTGTGGCAGGCACCAGTGACAGCAATTATCCTCCCCGCTGCCTTCCCATCCCTATTTCACAGGGGATTAAGCTCACTCTCTGACAGCATTCTCCACATGTATTGTTTCCCCATCAAACAGAAAGGACCAAGGCACAGAATTTGGCTGCATTCCCCTGCTAAACCCTGTCTTGTTTTGACCGTGCCATTCAGAACGGAGCAAGAAAAGCCTTGCCAGTCCCACACCTCCATGCTTCCATCAGGATCTCACCTGTTTAAGAGGCAGCAACATGAACTCCTCTGTCTTGGACACCTCCACGAAGTGTTGGAGGACGTATTTGTGTGCAGACTTGAGGAGGTCACTGCAGGAATGCGTGTCGGCAAAGCCCCGGATCCCCAGGCAGTTGGATGGGTCGAGTTGGCTGAGCAGGAACTTGCAGCAAGCGTCCCTCACCCCATTGAGCTGAAGCAGGCTGGCAGCAGGAAGAAGTGTCTGGGCAGTGGAAAAGAACAGGGGAAAAAAAAAGAAGCTTCCAGGGCAAGGAAACACCATTTCCATCACCAGTTTCAACAGCAGAACAGGTTTACTGAGCAACTTCATGCACAGGAGCACACAGAGGACAAAGCACTCCTTGTTTCCAACAGGATGGAGTTTAAGAGCCAAGAAGGACACCCGTGACCCCCCACAGGGCTAGGAAATGGCCATTGCAGCAGTGTTTTAAGGAGCACTCCCATCCACAGCAGCTGCAGGAGCTCAGGAGAGCAGGCGACCACTGTTAGATGCAGGCACCATCACAGAGCAACAGTGGAAAGCCCTGAGCAGAGGGAGACAAGAGCTCCAGAGGTAAGGCTCTGTGGGATAGATAGGTCTGGGGAGGGGGGGGGGGGGGCTCCTACCTGCACATTGCCCTCTCCCACCACGATCTCTGCTGTGTAAGCATATTGCACCAACTGCTCCAGGGCCTGTGGGTCGATGTCGTGCAGTGTCACATGGGTCTGGCGGCTCTCGCTCATCTCATCTGGGGCAACACAGACACCAGATATGAACAATAGCCCTCAGCACGTTTCTTTCTTGTCATCTAGCTCCTGCCTGTTCCACGTCTACGCGACGTTCTGGCTGAATTGTAGGCAGACAACACAGTGGTGCAGAAGGTTGTCTGGGAGAGGGGATGCAAGCTGGCAATAAACCACGAGCTCAGCTCTGCCTGATAAAGAGATGGCTCCTGGAAGAGCCCAGAGGCTACAGAAAGGGGATGTGAGGCTATGCCCTTGGCTCCTTCCTCTTCTGGAGACAGAACCCTCCACCTCCACAGCCTGACATCAAGGCCAAGGAAGGTCTCCTGCTCTCTTCTCAGCAGGGAGAAGCAGCAGTGCATTACAGGGAGTGGGGCTCACCCAAGGTAGCTTCACAGAAGGGAGCCAAAAGAGGAAGTTTGCTTGTTTGTATAGACGATACGCTGATGTCACTCTGCCATAAGGTGGACGGAAAGGGCAGAGGTGTGCAGCAAAGACGTGGGGATAGAGAGGAAGAAAGGAGGAGGCTACTTGCTTGTGAACATGGCGTGGAAGTAGGGGCTGCAGGACGCCAGCACCACCTTGTGGGCCTTGATCTCCTTGGTGCCCACGTGCAGCACGATGTCGCAGAGCAGCCCGCGCTGCCGCATGCGGTTCATGCAGACGAAGGCGTCGTGGTAATGGCGCTTGGAGTTGTGTGAGATGCTGTGGCCATCGCGGTTGAGGAGCTGCACGCCGCCCTCCATGGCTGAGCTGGGAGTTCACCCTTCGCGGCCTCACTGGAGTGAGAAAAGCAACCCGTTATCCTGAAGGCATGGCTTGAGATCCACACAACTTCCATGGTTCTCAAGTATATGGGCTGAGGGTCTTCGCTGCTCTGTGCTCAGCCCATCTGTGGGTCAACATCCTCCTCACCTGCCATCAAAAGGGCACTGCTCTACAACATGTCCATCACATCACCAACCTCGGGCACCTCACTGGGGCGCAGCTGTCTTGCATTGATTCAAGTTCTTTACAGAGAGTGGCGAGGTGCTGGAACAGCTGCCCAGAGAGGCTGCGGATGCCCCGTCCATCCCTGGAGGTGTTCAAGGCCAGGTTGGATGGGGCCCTGGGCTGGTATGAAATGTGGAGGTTGGTGGCCCTGCGTGTGGCAGGGGGTTGGAGATTCGTGATCCCTGGGGTCCCTTCCAACCTGGGCCATTCTGTGATTAAACACAGCCTAAATGTGTGCAACAACAAACATGACCCGATGATCCTTATGGGTTCCCTTACAACTTGGAATATTCTCTGACTCTACAAAGCCTGAACAAGCAAGAAATGCTGCCCTCCTGCATCCCCTAACCAGGCACAGCCCAGCAGCCCAGGAGGGAGGAGGGGAGCGTGGAGGAAGGAAGGAAGTCATCGTGCTGCATCCATCCGCCAGCCCCCGCATCCCTGCGGATAGAGAATCCCCTCTGCTCCCCACTGCCTCGCCACACCTCCACATCTCCAGCCTAAAAATAGAGCCCCCCACGCTGCGCCGGCTGAGCTGCTGAAGCTCTATTCATGTTTAAATAGCAGTTGTGTCATGTACTAGAGTCTGGGGGAGGGAAAAGATGAATAAACATCTTTTCTGAGTGGGAGAGAGGCCTGCAGTGCCCTCTTCTCCGTGTATCATCAGTGTGATGTGAGATTCCCTCTTCGCTGCCAGGGCGGGCGCATGGTGAAGGCAGTGCTTTCCAGCAGTGAGAGCAAGGTGCTCCGTGCCCTTCATGCCATGAGTTAAGCACTGAGCTGAGCTCTGCAGAAAGCTGCAGCATCCCCAGGACATGCCTATAAGGAACGCTTGTGGACCTTGCTGCATGAAGGCACTGCAATATCAGCACCTGGGACTAGCAAAGGAGCAGACCTTGCCTCTCACTCCTTTATTCCCCTCCCTGTCTGCAAGCCTGAGGGTCCTCTCAACCTGCTCCAGCTGGTTCCTCTCCTTAATGCACCACCAAGCATCCTTTTCTCCATCACCACTGCCAGGAGGGCATGGAGGGGACAAGGCAGGACAGGGCGCTTGTAGGGTGGGAAGGACAGTGTGTCTCCAGGGGGTGGCACAGGATTTGGTTGCAGAAGTGGGGACAGACAGAGGGCACAGCTGAAGGGTACAGTGCTGCCAGCGCATCCTCAGCTCCAGCAATCAAATGCATTTCCAAAGAGGGTCGGAAGTGTTGGGCTCTCTTCCCAGCCCTGCCACTGAGTCATTGCACAACTCCAGGCAAGCACAAATGCAGAAGTGACAAGGGTGACATTATTCCCCGCAGTGAACCTCTGAGCTCGGTCAGAGCCCCACCAACACCTCCTATGTCCCAGTGCTCTGTGCTGCCAGCTGTGCCATTGGGCTCCAAAACAACCAAGCAGCACCCGAGGGAGACACCACCCCAACCCACCCCACTGACCCCAGGCCCCCAGCAGCATCCCCACCCCATGGACAGGCCCTCCCTTAGGATCCACACAGGGAAACAGCTCCTACAAAGCCCTCCTCCCTCCTGGCCCCATGCATCAGCACACAGAAAAGCAAACTTCATTCCCAGGAAATGAAGGTCTATGAGCCCTGCTAAGATATAATTAATGGGGAACAGCGCTTGGACCACAGGAGACAGTAAGGCAGTGTGCAGGGCTCCGGGGTGGGGGGGGAAGTCCATACAAACCCACTTTTGTGGGGTGTGCAGCAGCCCAATGCACGTGTTATGCATCAGCTGGAGCGGATGCAGGGCTGACTTGTAACCACTCCTGGGTTATGACAAAATATTAAAAAAAAAAAAAAAAAGCAGGCGTTTGTTTGGCTCCTCTGCGACAGAGCGTGGCCATGCATAACAGCTCTGTTAATGAATGCAAATCATCCCTGCCCAAAGGGAGGTCTGTTCTCTCCGCACACAAAAAAAAAATAGAACATATTTTGCTGAGAGTGAAGAGAAGCATGCTGAGCAATAAGCAGGGAGCAGAGCATCCTCTGGGGAGAAGCTCGCTGACGGCCCCTTCCCCAGGAAGGCCCAGCAGAAAGGCCCTTTGTTGGCTGCCCTGGGTGGAGGTTTCTGTCTGCTAGCAGATATCTTGCACTGCTGGCCAGGTGTGGGGAGAGGGTAAAAACAGCCCTACACCAGCCCTGCTCAGAATCCCACTCCAACCCCACTGCGATGGGTCCTGAATCCTTTCCCAGCAAGCATCCTTCTGCATCCAGCATTCCCACAATGAACAGAGATACCCAGTGAACGATAAAACTCAGAGAAAAGCCAGATTGGGCAAAACAGGGGGCACAGGCAACTGCTGCCCAGCTCAGGTGGGGAAGCATCCTCCTCCCTCTCGGAGCCAGGCTGGGGAGAAGATGTTCTCCTGCATTCCGGGTACTGCTCCTTCCCTTCAGCAATCATGAGACACAAGCAGCTGAGCTGGCAGAACAATAGCTGCTGTTGTGCTGCTGCAGCGTGAGGCCACGAACACAGCAGTACCGACACCCAGGGACCCGGCTGGGCACAATGCAGGCTGCCCACACATCTCCCTTCCATCTGGCATCACAGAGGTCCCATTAAGCTGCGTGCTCTTGCTGAGCCAACCCTTCTGGTGCATCTCCGGGCTCTGAGGGCTGCGTTTGATGAGAAGCTTTAAGCTAGCATCAGTAATCCTCTTGCAGCAGGCAGCTCTGAGACAGCAGCGCCGTTCGCACAAGCTGCAGCTGATGCACACTACCTGCCCTTATACCTCAAACTGAGATAGCCCCAATTTTTGCTGATTTCAGAGGGCCTGACACGGCTCGTGGTAGAATATATTGCACTGCTACCACTCCCGCTCCCTTCCCGACAGCAAACATGATTGAAGCAGGTTGGAAATCATCCAGCTGTATACACCCAGGGCACTAAATCTGGGTAATTGTCCTCAGCGGGGCTTGTGCTGGCATCACTGGCACAGACAGGACGCTCTGTGCCCTCCTCACTCTGCATTCACCCAGGGAATCTGAACGGACATCACGCAGCAGCTCCTCTTTCACATGAGGTTAATCAAGTGTTCAGCCTGGAAGAGATGAAGTCACCAATTGTGAGGAAGCAGAGGGCACTAATAGCTCAGGAGCAGCAAATGCACTGCTCCGAGCTGCAGATCCAGCACTGCTGCTGCAATGACCCCGCGGGGTGGCAGAGCCCCCATAAAGAGCTGGTTGTGTCCTCCCACCCCTCACATCCCCCTTCTGTTACCCAAGCCCTCGTGCTGTGGAAGGCAAGCAAGGTTTGTGCTGCTCCTGCAAGCAGTGGAATTAATCTGAGAGCCACAGACAGCGCTGAGTCTGCAGGACTGAGAATCCCCAGCTCTCGGTAGGGTTGTGTTGTGTGTGTGTTTTTTTTATAAATGAATTAGGCATAAGTGACACGCACTGAATCCTCCTGTCTAGACATCTGCAGAGAAGTGACAAGCTGCCAGAGAGGATGTGGAGCCTTGGCAAGGGGGTGGGGAGGGCAGGGGAACACTGCACACAACTGCCAGCTCTACAGCACAGACACAGCGCTGGCTTCAGGCAAGAAGGGCATTCAGCACATTGACCCAGTCAGTGCCTTTCAGCAGCTCAGCGGGTTGTAATCAATAGGTTCTGGTGCATACAGAAGGCTGGAGGTCTCCTAATGGAAGCTTTTCTTCCCATTTTTCCTGGTGGGGTTTTGTTTGGATCCCAGTTACCCTTATTGAGAAATGCCTTTGTTCCCATACGTGAAAAAAGAGAAAGGATTTCAGCCTGGCTTGCCTTGTGCCTCCCTGGGTGCACGCTCTGCTCCCTGCCCCATGCACACCTCATCCAGGCAGCCACTCTTCCTGCAGATATCCTCAATGCAGCTCTCACGTTCCTTGCACGCAGGGGTTGGAATCAGCTCCATGCACAGCTGATGGACTCAGAGGCAGCTGTGCTGACATTTGGGTAACATCAAGTAATGGGTCAGGACCCGGACGGTTTCAGTTCCAGCAGTGGGAAGAAACAAGCAATGGAAACTAATTCATAAAGATGCCTTTGAGATGCTCAGCAAAAGGTGCAGGTTTCCAGCTGCACTGGGATCACACAGCAGCTCCAACAGTCCAGAACAAAGCACACCAAAATCTAAGCAAAAGCAAAACCTCCTGTCTCTGCCAAGGGCTGGAAATGTGGGCCATGTCCCAAATCCCCCTTCCCAGCATCACACAGCATACGATGGAGAGCAGCTGTCACATCCAGCACTGCTTTATGGCACAAGCAGCATCAAACCTCCACACAGAGGCATGGAGAAGGTCCCTTCAGGCAACAACTAACAGCTCCAACTGCACTGCCCATCACAGTGGCACTCATGAGCTCCTCCAGCTCCTCTGACAGACGCCTCTGACCCCAGTTCGCTCTCCAGAAAGGCAAACAGAGTCACAAGCAGAGCCTGGGCCAGATGCAGGCAGCCCCTGGGGGAGGAACACTGCACTCCTGGCTCCCAGTCTTGCCACGGAACACCCCAATGGCACCTTTTGCCATCACCCTTCAAACAGCACTGTGCCCTCCACCTGCCTGCTCTGCACAGCGATGGTGACTGCAGAGGGTGGCAATGGGCCAGCTTGGAACAGGCTGTGGTCAGTGGGCACCGTGGGGATGGGCTGGGATAGGATTTGTGGGCATTAGTGGTCTTCTCCTACCTGAATGATTCCACGATTCCCTGATCCCTTTGCAGTGTTGCCTCGACATCAGGCAGGAGCTGTGGACGTGGTGACATTCATGGGTTACTAACTGGCTTCTGAAGGGAGTGCTGTGACATGAAGCAAGGTGATATGGTGGAGGAGGGTAGAAGAGACAAGGAAGAAGCTGAGAGAAGGACAAGGGACGTTCCTTGTCACCCAAGCTGCTAAGCAGTGGTTCCATTCAATCCTAGACCATCAAGCCAAGAGAGAGGGAACTACAATTCCTGCCATCTCCTGCTATGAATGTTTGCTTCATTCGTGCATCAATCAGCTCTCAGGAAGGAAATTCTGACCTTTACATCCCAAATCCTTCAGCCTCACTCACTGCCATGCTGAATGCCAGGGTCAGGAGGGAGAAATTTGGGCTGCAGAAAGGACAGATTCCAGAGGCGATTGCTTGGCTGCAGTGATCCTAACCAGAAAGTTGCACTGAATCACAGAACCACAGAATCATTAAGGTTCTTAAAGACCTCTAAGATCATTTAGTCCAACTCCAACCCATCACCACTGTGCCCACTATGTGAGCCCAAAAGTCCACAATGCCAGGTGACCTTTCCGCATTTGGGATCTGCAGAGCACTCCGTGTCCCACTTGGAGCCAGCTTGCTGCTGCAAATGGGGCACCCAGCAGCTGAGGGAACATAAGATTAGCTGCATTGTTTTCTTTTTCCTTACAGCCACAGCTATTTTGCACACAGGGAGTCTGGGTGACTTCCTCACTGGGACCAAACAAAGGAGCATCTCACAGGCACACAGGCATCACAAACCTGTTGCAGGATCCCTATACAGTGGATGGATGGTCAGGACACCTCTGAGGCTCCTCTCAGTCCTTGGAGCCAATAAGTTGCCTCCATTCACCCGGCCACCATCGGATCCCCGTGTTGCTGAATCACCCCGGAGCCGTTTCTCCCTCCTGCTGTGGAGCACCCAGCACTGCCACGCACAGCAGGGGTTTATTCTGCAGAGACCCCACCATTCCAGGACAGCATCCGTGCGCTCTGCTGACCCAGCCCAGCAGCTGGATGCGCTGGTGATGACTCCAGCCCCCTGCTGCCCCGCTGGCTCCCAGCAAGAAGACAGCTCCGTGTCCTGACAGTCACTGCAGAGGCCCCCAAACCCCCATCCCGCACTGCATCCCGCATCCCTCGGGTACCACCAACCCGCGCTGACATTTCTCCCTTTGCCCTTCAGCACCAAACAGCACCCAACAGCCTCCGTGCGTCCGCGGAGAGATGACACAAAACGACACCGCAGAGCCGCCGTCGGGCCCGGCAACGCGACAACCCCGTTCTGCACCGCGGGATGACACCGTGAGCGGGCACGCAGAGGGCCGGGAGTGGGACAGCCTTAACGGGAGAGGCGCTGAGCGCAGCGCTGCCCTTCCGCATCCCGGCGGTGCCGACTTGCTGCGGGGCTGCACCCACCGATCTCCCGGGACGCCTCATTGCGAGCCCCCGCCCGCAGCCCCACCGACCCCGAGCCGCTCCATCCGCTCCGGCCAGGCCCTTCCCACCATCCGACCTGCCCCGACCGCCCGTACCGTTGCCGGCAGGGCCGTGCCCGCGCTACTCACGGCTCCGCACGGCCCGGCCCGCGGGATGCTGCGGGCTCTGCTCTGCCCGCGCCGCTGCCGCCAGCCCCGCGGCGGGGGCGGGGCCTGGAGGACAATGGGGCGGGGCTAGGGGCGGGGCTAAACGCAACGACAGCGGTTGAACACCGCTAAGCCACGCCCACAAAAAGCGAACCACGCCCACAAACGTGGCTTGGCCACGCCCCTGCACCGCGCGGCATGCTGGGAGCGGAAGTGCGGCTGCCGCGAGGAGCGCGCGGGCGGCATGGCGGCCGCCGGGAGGAGGTGAGGGCCGTGGGGGCGGGGGAGGCACGGCTGGGAGCGCGGGGCGTTGCGCTCGCCTTTCCTTCTTCACGGCTCTCCTTTGACCCCGCAGGAAGCTGGAGGAGCTGAGCGTCGACGAGTTCCTCGCTAATGGCTTCGAGTCGGAGCCCGACGGCGGTTCGGAGGAGGAGGAGGCCCGGCCCAAGGAGAGGGGGAGGCGGGCCCGGCCCAAGGCGGCCGTTCGGTGAGGGCTGGGGGTCGGGGCTGGGCTTCAGCCAGCTCTGCAAGGAGTGGGAGCAGGCCGGGCCCTCGGGAGAGGCGGTGTGAGCTGCCTTTGTTTTTCCTGGGGAAGAGAAGGTGCTGGGGAGACCGTAGTGCTGCCATCCGGGGGGCTTATAGAGGGCAATGAGGCTCTGGTGCTGCTGCCCTGAGCAGTGTGAGTGCCCTATCCCAAGCCCAGGCTGAGCCCTGGACAGTGTGATGTGGTGGGGGGCACCCAGCCCGGGGGGCTGGGCCCCAGGGGTTGGGGTTTGTGTGGGCTTTAAGGTCCCTTCCACCCAAAGCTATTCTATAATTCTGTGGGGTTTTTTTAATCCTGAGTTAAAATAACCTTTGAGGAGGCCTTCCAGAGCAGGTGTTGAAGCCACAGCTCTGATTATCCAGTCACCCCTTTAATTAGTTGCAGGTGTGCTTAGTGCTCAGTGGTTGCTTGCTCTTCATAGAGCAGCAGAAGCTTGAGCAATGGGTAAACATCTTTTAACTCTTCTCTATCAGAAAAAAAGGAAAGGCATCTGAGCATAAAGATCAGCTTGCCCGACTGAAGGAAAAAGATCCGGAATTTTACAAGTTCTTAGAAGAAAATGACCGCACGCTGCTGAACTTTGATGCTTCAGACAGTTCTGAGGAGGAGGACGGAGGCTTGCACATCCCTCCTGATACATTAGAGGTATCAGAATGCTGAAATCACTTATTTCAATTACATGTGAAATGTTTTGACTTTCAGTGCAGGTGTTAATTACGTTTTGGCTGATGGTTACACTGGTGAAAGGGTTCTCCAAAGATCAGCTGCAGGTGTATGTGCTTGTAACCAAGAAATCAGCTGTGGCTTTGAATTGAGCATGAGTTAAAGATTGTGAAGGCAGAGCCTTGCACTACCTTTTCTCTGTGGCTTCGGATTTGTATTTGTTTTCTCAATGAAAGTTTATTTTACTACAAGCTTTGTCCTTGGTGATTTCAATTACTGCACATCATACTTACGTAGTGAAGCTGCAGGGCTGAAGTAGCTTTATTGGAACTTGTAATAACCTTAATTTTGTTATAGCTTTATACAAAGTGCTGGTAACACAAATTGCTACTGCCCACTTTCCTCTTCAGTAGTTATTCAGTGAGAGAGATAGGACCAGAAAATATGTATATGAGCATTATTTTAGTCTTGATATCAACTTCTTTAGGAAGCGAGTGATGAAGGTGAAGAAGATGAAGAAGAACAGGAGAAAGTCAAACAGAAGAAAGTTGAATCCATCCCTGTGAGCTTGAAGATGGTTGAGGAATGGAAGAAAGCTGCAGAGGTGAGCAGGGAGTTAGAATCCAAAGCACTGGAACATATTCTTTTAAATGTTGGTCCGCATGTTGCCACGGGCTATCTTTTAATTTGTTCTTCTTTCATAGCAGTACAGAGGAGATGGTGTGCTGGTCCTGCCCATAGAGTTTTAGTTCAGTGTGACTTATCTTTGCAGTTTTCACTTGGGCTGTAATATTACTCTTGCTCTGAAGGGAAAGAGAAAGAAACTGGAGTGGTTCAGAAGCAGGCAGAATGATTAATTCTTGTTCACTTCATTGCTGTGCGTTGTGTCTTGGACAGTTCCAAGAACTTATTTGAAGTCCCATTTTGAGCAATGTATTCTGATGAAATATCTTGCTGTATCTGAGAGTGGGAGGGAGAGGTTAAGCCGGATAATTGCTTGCAGCTGTTTCTGCTTCATTCTCTTTGCCCCTCAACCAATTAAAAGCCTTAAACTTATTTTAAAGCAGGTGAAAGCCATTAGCAGTTGCTAACTGCCTTGACACTTTTTCTTGCATTAAAAGTTCCATTTTTTTTTTACAGTTAACCTAAAATAAATTCCAGCACTCCTGTCCTTGTAAAGTGCTTCAGAAGTTTACTGTTTGTTTTTTATTCTTTCCTCAGAGAGGGCTGACACCAAGACTTTTCCATGAAATCACTCAAGCATTCAAAGCAGCTGTAGCAACTACCAAAGGAGATAATGGTGGTGCTGATCCCAGCAAGTTTCAAGTCCTTGATGCTGCAGGTGAGTTGATTGCCATGCTTTGTGTGAAAAGGGAATTCATTTTGGAGGGGAAGCTTCTCTGTTGGAAGAGAGTGAGGATAAGTACTGATGGAGCAAACTTACCCCTTCCTCCTTGCTGTTGTCTCTAGGACTGATCTTACAAGGCTATTTTGTCTTCTCACCCTATGACGTTCTGTAACCTTAATGTAGTTTGGAACTCAGTTCTGCTGTCAAGTTCATATATCCCTAGCCAGGACCTCTCAAAATACTGCAGATCTAGATCTCCTCTACAGAATTATCATGCTACACCACAGATGCAATAGAACTAGCCTCCCTTTTATGTGAGCTCCAGGTATTCTGGAGGAGAGTGGTATATCTCTGACCAGAAACCATGGCTCAGGCTGGAAGCTTGTGGAAACTGTAGTTCTGTAGGAGTTACTAATTTCAGCTCTTTGAGGAGCTCTTCTAAGGTTAGCTGAGAAACTGTGTGTGTATATAGAACAATCATTTGTAAATGCTTTAACTTTTTTTAACCAGTGTTCAATGCCCTTGTGTCCTTCTGTGTCCGGGACCTCTTCAGCTGCCTGCAAAAGCTGCTGCTTGTGAAAGCTCCTAAGAACAAACAAAAGTAAGTAGTTTTCCTTATAAAAGGAGATTTGAGAACTGCAGATGAGAGCTCTGTGAGCTTATTTCAAAACTGCATTCTGGCAGTGAGGCTGGAAAAAGATGGCAACTCTTCCCAAATGATTATGAAGTTGTTTTGGAGCTGCCTAGCCAACTTTTTTTTCCCCTCTGAGAGTGCATCCTCTCTGATGTTAGACTCCAGCTGCTTGCACGGTGCATTGGGTTTAACAGAAGGGCATCTGAAACTGTGTGTGCTTGTGTTCAAGAGCAGTATTTAGGCATTGTGAGTCTGATTTCAGAGAAAGGAGGCCCAAGCCTTCTACATACAATGAGGCCAAGTACTTCAAGCAATGTTTTTACTGACTGGCAGTACTGAGGAAATGAATCTGCTGTTTTTCGTGCTTTGTTGCTGCTTTTTAAATCTAAGCCCAACTCTTGTTCACTTGCAGAATGGCCCTTCCTTCCAGCAGTCCACTTTGGAGCAAATTGCGACTGGATGTAAGAATGTACCTGTCCTGTACCATCCAGGTAAGAAACTTCATGTTTGTGTTGCCACCACTGGGCTGTGTATCTGTGGGCTTTTGATCTGGGTGTTTTGGAATGAGGCAGGTGAGCTTTTGCTCACCATCACTAAAAGAAGAGCCAAACAGTCAGCAAATGAATTAACAAGGCAGGTGTGCTGTGAGGCAGTGGTGGCAGAATGACTTAGCAGGAACAGCATTTTGATCTGCAGAGCCTTTTCCTCAAGTTGTGGTGCTTCATACCAGCAGCAGAATTTGTAAGAGACTCACTCAGTGCTAAGTCTGTGCAGTGCAAGGAGGATAAGAAAGATTTGGCCATTTGTAGTGAGGTGACAATGATATTGATGTTGTCTATAAGGTGTTTTGAACTGTATATACCCTAAGTTGTTACACTCCAAGTGAGGCTTTAAATGATGAATTCACATGCTGGCACCCTATGCTCCTGTTTTCCAAGATGGTATATGTTCAGGGCAGTGATTTAACCTGGTATGGACTTGCTCTATTCCTCATATAGCTTGGGTTTTTTGGGCTTCCTTCTGGAGGAGGCTTTTCTTCCAGTCCTTTGGGAACACAGTTACTTGAGATCAGCCAAATGAGATGCTTAATAGTTAAAGGAAGACTGCGAGCTAACTAAACTTGTTTTTCCCTGTAGCTCCTGTCTTGTTTAACAGAAGCTTCTGTTGGAGCAGCAGTTCTCCAGCATGTCAATTCCATACTGCCTTATTATCTGTCCTTCCCAAAGCAGTGCCGGATACTTCTCAAGGTAAGGTGGCATGCTGTGGTTTCATGGTAGTCTGGTAAAGACTCTCTTTTCTTCCAGTCCAGAAACTCTTTCCTGAGATGAGTGGGCACAAAGCTGTGTGTTACTACTGCTAGTCCCCGCACAAAGTGGCGGGGGTGTTCTGGGGAAGCTGTCTGTTTCCTTGCTGCAGATGGAATACTTGCTGCCTGGGTGCTGTGTTTAGTCTGTGATGATATTACACTCTCAAGAGCTGGGGGTGGAATATTTTTGCAGAAACTTAGTCGCAACTGCTAAGTGCTTAAGAGCAACAGAGGAGGTGTGGAAGAACAGAAAGAGGGCAACAGGGTGACGTGTTGGCATGAAAAGCTGCAACACATCATTTAAATGAGGCTGGGAATGCTCTGGTAAAGTTGTATGGTACACAGTGGTAAGGGGCTGGTACACTTAGTATTGTTTCATCACTGCTGTAGAGAGGATTTTGTAGAGAGGCTTTTCAGCCCTGCAGCTGGACCATTTCTGATTTCCTGAAGAATTTATTAGTAGAGGTAACTTGTTGCAAGCTTGCACTACAATTGTGGTGCTGCTGCACCAGATGCTTTCTGAAAGAAAGTGTCCAAGTGAATCTGCAGTCTGAGCAGATGAGGGCAGGCAGGTCTGTGAAAATCTGAATCTGTTTACTTCCTCTTCAAGATGTTAAGGAGAGATGCATACATAAGGCAACCAAACATCAGTCAGAGCAGTGTTTGTGGTCATATGTCAGTGGTGGGATGCTGTAGCCCAGAGCTCTACAGAGGCTGTCCTTGCTGAAGCTGGTCTAGTTAGTGCTGTGATCCACTGGGTGCTCATCATGTTTGTGCCACAGTGTATGTCAATAAAGCTACATCCATTTTTCAGAGGTGTTGATCTGTGAAGTTGTATTGATCGTGGGTGTATTAATGTAACATTTTGCATGCTGTTGTAGCTAGAGCATGAGGACAGAATAGCTGTTGTGACAGATTCTGTAACTACATGCCCTGCCATCTTTGTAATCCTTCTCTTCCCTTGCTTTGTTTGATGTGAAGGCAGGGGCTCAGACTTTTCTGTTAGCAGGAGGGGCTCTTTGTCCCTTCACTTATGTGAATATTTCCCATTCCAGCAAGCAATCCATTTGTGGAGCACGGGTGAAGAAACAGTAAGAGTACTGTCCTTCCTTGTGCTGAACAAGATCTGCCGCCACAGGAAAGAAGTATACCTAAGTCACTTGCTCAAGGTAAGCCTGGCATTTCTTTTATTCTGCAGTTTTCCTGAAGTCAGATGCAAAAACCCTAAGGCAAAAGCTGCATTATGTGAGGTACAACAGGTATTAGCACCCCCAGAAGATTAACTGGGTGAAAATGTTAGGTTGAAGTGTGGTCTCCTGTTTGTTACTACTGCCATTCTTGCTGAAGGCATGTAGGCAGAGTTGTAGCAGGCAATGCCTCTGGTATTTGTCTGTCTACAGAATAAATACTACTCCAGAATCTTGAGGGCTTTCTTCAAGTGCTGATGCTGTTTGGTGCTGCTGAGCTGCTCTCATCTTTCAGCTAATAGCTGAGGTTCCCAAGTGTAGTTTGCTTCGTTATTGTTACTTCCATGTTAACCACTGTGACCAGCTGCAGGCATGTATGGCTCAAAGGCATCCCAGCAGTTCTGTCCTCCCTTTGTTTGGAGGAGCAATGGCAATTTTCAAGCTCTGTGCTAACCAATGTAGAGGTGGAAAGAGTCTCTTTCCTTGGCTCTGTTGAGGGAGGAGCATGCTAAAACTACCTTTGCTTATTCTTTTGAAGTGGCTGTTCTTACAGAAGGAGTTCCTCACTGCTGTTAGGAAACAACGGGGTGTGGGGAGGGTTTTGTTCTGACTTCAGATATGACTGTATCTCATTCTCTTTCCCCAACAGCAAATGTACATTGCATTTGTGAAGAATTCAAGGTTTACCTCTCCCAATATGCTGCCCATGATCAACTTCATGCAGCGAACGCTGACAGAGATGTATGCCCTGGACACACACACCTCCTACCAGCATGCCTTCATCTATATCCGCCAGCTTGCCATTCATCTACGCAGTGCAATGACCATAAAGAAGAAGGTGGGTGCCTGCCAGCGTGGAAGGAGTTACCCCCCTGTGGGGAATGTGTGGAGAGAGGAAAATTACTGTAGCTGCTTGAGGCTTTTGGTGTCTCCTAACTCTCAGTACTTATCTGATCCATTTCATAATGTGCCAAGAAATAGTTTTGCCAGAGGCTGGGTGCTTCACAGCTGTCTGTGAATTCTCTTCTGTGTTAGTTTAGAGCTTCAGTAACGAAGGAGAGAGCAGACTGCTGCAGAGTGGAAGTCACTTCCCTCTCTGCAGCTTGCCAAGAGTTTGACAAGCTTTCTCTTTTCTGTGTTGGACGTGCTGTTTTTCTTTGTGAAAATACAGTTTTGCTGTTGAAAAATCCCAGAGTAAAGGGGATCAGGAATGACCCTGATGTGTACATCTTTCCACTGCTGTGCCCAAAGGTGCATCTACCCCACTTATCTGCAGCTGGTATTGCCAATCTGTACTATTTATAGGGCATCACTGAACAAAGCAGCTCAGACCTCTTGGGAACAGCCCTGATTTGGGCCACCTCCAGTCTGACCTTGCAAATCTGAGTCAGATTGCTAATCCTGGCTTTATTCTTGTTTAGCAAAACAGATCCCTATAGATTAATGGCTGAGCTGCTCCCAAACATTGCAGGACTGGTAACCAGTTAAATCTCCTGGCTGTTCAGACATGGGGATAAATGAAGTCTGGGATATATATTCTCTAATTGGATTGTGTTGGCTTCTTACACACTCAATCTTGGCCCAGACAAGACTTAAATCCACTTGTTTTCACAGCTGGGGTGGGTTGTGGGAACTTTACGTGACATCAGCACAACCAAAATGTACAAATCTCAGCAGTAAGCCAATTAATTTAAATTGAATAGTGGGTGGTTATAGAAGGTGATTACAAGAGCAGGTTGTGCTGTACAAGAGAATCTGAGAGCAGGACTTGGTACATCGTAGTGAGCTGGCAGAGCTCTGTCATTTCCAGCTGCAGCCCAAGTTCCTACCTCAAAGTTTGGGCCAGTAGTTGCCATTAAGTATTTCTGCTCTTTCTCCAGTTCTTGCATACCTTGTTTTCATCACGTGAAAGAGTGGCCTGGGCTTTGGAAGTCTGTGTGAAAGATGGGTTGGAGCTGAGGCTCCTTCAAAAGCATTAAAAGCATTATCTCTTAAGAAACTTTGGTGTAATTCTTTGGACTGTGGGAAGTGTGTGTGCATGCATAACCCCTTGGAAAGAGTGTCCTTAAGGGACTTGTGTTTAGTCTGGCACTAGAGAAGTTGCTTAAGCACGTGGCAGGTGTGGATAGGGACTTGCCCAAATGTTCTTTAAAACCTCTTGGATTTGTGCTGCTGAGCCGCTGCTGGTTGTGTCAGAGACAACACTGAATTTGCTGGGTGATGCATGAGCCACAGCTAGAGTGTTGGGTGTCTTTGGGCAAATTCTCTGCCCTCTTGGAGAGTGCTGAGTCTTGCAGAGAAACCGGAGTGATCTCTCAGGTGCCCCATTTTCAAGCCTTGATGTTGATTCCTTTTCTCCAGGAGAACTTCCAGTCTGTCTATAACTGGCAATATGTGCACTGCCTGTATTTTTGGTGTCGAGTTCTCAGCACGATCTATCCCAGCGAGGTCATGGAGCCATTGATCTATCCTCTGACACAAGTCATCATAGGCTGTATCAAGTAAGTCGTTTTTTCTCTCTACTGGCAGTGCTGCTCTCATCTGATACAGCAGAGCACTGACTAAGGGGTGTTACTGCTGTGTGATTTAGATTTCACATTGCATTGTAAGGAACTGTGAACTGCTTTTGATGGAAGCAATTGTGAGCACATGCCACAGAGGAATTAAAAGACTTCTGAAGAGGAATTCAGCACCTCTGTTTTCCCCTGGTGAAGATCATGGGCTCAGGCATATGTAAAATCAGATACTGTGCACAAAGGATTGGGCACAACTCCCAGTTGTGCAGGGAGAAAATGTACTTAACTGTCTTGCAGCAGAAGCTAAATGCAAAATCAAGTCTTCAGCTCTGAAGAACTGGGTTTTTGTGTGCGTTTGTTGCTATTTGAAGTTCTAGGGGCATGCTTACTGTTTTGTTTTTTTTAGTATGTCTCTGCTGAGTTTTTTTCCTACTGGTTTGTGTGCTTATATAGAAACTGCTGTTAATGGGCATGGAGGGAATTTCTGAATCTCTGGTGATCTCTGAAATCCTGTTAGCTCTGTAACCAGATTCTCAGCTTTAAAGCACCACCCGCCTGGTCTTGAAAAACTCCCAAGTGGTGATGAAGATAAGCAGATTTAAACGATCGTTTGAGCATGCATACATCCTTACCCCATCCCCCATATGCACAGGCTGCTTCTCACTGCTGTTGCAGAGCTTTAGCTGTCCTGCAGACAATTCAAGGCAGTTTTTTTGCCTGTCTGGGTGGATAAATCAGCTAGCTGGGGCCAAGGAAAGGTGAATGGGGTGAGTCTCAGCAAGAGCAGCAAATAATAAATAAAGCTCCTGTCTGTGGTACGGGGCTGGTCAGCATGGAATACGGTTACTATCTGACAGTGCTTCAAAGGTTTGGATGAATTTTGGAGTGGGGGAAATAGAGGTGGATCCCAGGTTAACAAAGCCAGTGTCTGGGATGTACAGAGCAGATATGTTAGCATGTGTGGGATGTACAAATAAGTATGGATGGGAATGGTGTGGCAGTGTGGGCTCCTGCTGCCTGAGTCTGTGCCCAGGAGCAGATTGCCTGTTCTTCTTAATTTCAGGCATTTCTGGAAGGCTCACATAAGGGTATGGGGCTGCATGGTGTCATGGTGAGCAGGCTGCTTTGCGGAGACAGGATGAGCTGCCCCTCTCTGTCACCCTGCTGCTCAGCTGTGCGATGGGTGAGAGGGAGGGAAGCTGGGCATGGAGCCTCTCTTGCACAACCTTTCAGTTGCACTGCTGGTGTAGCCCTCTTGGGAGCACCAGGAGGGTGATGGATAGCTTGGAGGTGAGGATGTTCCTTCCCCAAGTGCCTTTAGGCCGGGAGGTGGCGCCTGGCTCCACTGAAAAGCAGCAAGTGGGGATGTCTGTCTGTCTGCAGGACTGCACCAGCTCCTTTTGCTGCCCCAGAGGCTCAGGTGGGGAAAGCACCACTCCTCACAGGCTTTCTGTTCTAGGCAGGGACCAAGGCAGAATTAGAAAAATGATGGAGACAAGATAATTAGGAGCAGGGAGTTGCTGCTAAGATGAAAACGAGCTCCTTAATTTTCTTATGCTCCAACGTATAAAATGCTTTCAAACTGTTTTTGACAATACATTTCAGGAATGTGTTGAGGAGGCATGTGGTCAAGATGCTGATGCAGGGAGGTGGAGTGCTGAATGGGGAAATGCTGGAGTTTGATGGCTTTTGTCTTAGTGATGCTGAACAGTGTTGCTTTGCTGCACGAGTTCTTGGTGTTCCCCCCCCCCCATCCTGGAAAGGGCTTTTTCTACCTTGTTCCTACTCCTAGCAGACAAGGTAGGAAGCCAAGCTAAAAACATGGTGCTCCTCCATGGCTTACAGCTAAGTAAATATCTGTGGTGTCCTGAAGTTTTGGTTTCCATTCTCCTGGTGTGTTCAGAGGAGAAGGCTTCGAACCCCTGGGGTGACTCCTGGTCAGCTCTTCTTTGCAGAGCCAAGGCCCAGCTGTGCTTTTTATTCCCTGTGCATCCAGCCAGCAGGAAGTTAAGCAGATTGGTGCATCGCAGAGCACTCTAAAATTAATGGTCTTGGTTTACAGTAAATCTATACATTTAACAGGTTTATCCCTTGATCAATTAATTCCTGAGAATGGCTTTCGTCATCTCCACTGGTGCCAGATCAGGGGTACAAAGTAGATTTATTTCCATAATGGATCCAGTGATAATTATTTCACTATTCTGTGGGGTTAGGGGGAGAGGATGGAGGTGATTTATGGTTTCTGGTCAAATGGTGCTGTTTTTTTTTTTTTTCCCAGTCCTGGGTTGCTCAGCAAGCCTTTCTTGGGTGGGAGGTGACGTACTCATCTATCAGATGTAAGGCTGTTGTTTGTTTTCTTTAATGTAATTCCCAGACTTGTTAATGTTAGGGTATCCATGTCTTCCAGGCTGAGGTGGTGCATAGTGAGAAGTTTCTGGAGTGGTAGGTTTGTGACTGATGGGCACTGCATTGTTCTCTGTTGGCTTACATGGGCATAGGGCAGCTCCTTTCCCATCAGAACCTGGCAACTTGGTGCTTGGATTGCTTGTTAGTATTACAGCTTCAGCACGTGTGAATTTTATTTCCCATTGTGGGATAGCTTCCACAGCTTGATTTGCTGTGTGATAGTAGAGCTGTCATCCTTTTCTAGTGTAGAAAATGCTCCAGAATGTTGCTGAAGGCTGCAGATGCAGCTCCTGTATTAACATGACCTGATACCCTTTCCTCTTTTTGCTCTCTAGGCTGGTGCCCACAGCTCGCTTCTACCCTCTGCGCATGCACTGCATCCGTGCCCTCACACTGCTGTCAGAGAACACCAGGACCTTCATCCCAGTGTTGCCATTCATCCTGGAGGTTAGTTGGTTCCTGCTGATGTAGCAGAGGCTGATGCCTGTTGCCTGATGAATATTCATTTACCATACCCACCAACAGCTCCCCCAGTTGCCTGAGCTGCTTACATCCTAAATTCCCTGGCAAACACTGTCAGGCGGAATGTATTGTATGGTTAGCAAGGAGGATTAAACTTATATTCTACTGTGAGGGGAGAGTATCTGAGATCAGCTGGGTGCAAAATACGTTCCTAGGTGGTTAAGCTATTGCTGTTGGAATGGCCAAAGAAGAAATTCAGAAGCTCAGCTGCAGTAACACCCTGAGCTGTGTTGTTACTTTATTCTGTTGATGTATCTTAGGAAGAGTTTCTCATAACCACTTACGAAGGAAAAAGAAAGGAAAAACTCCTCCAATGAATGAAGAATTTATTTAGGAAAAGTATCCCATAAAGGCAGCCTGGCAAAACAACATTATGTTCAGTTGAATTCTTGGGGCTCCGTTTTCTCTTATAATGCCCCACGTATCAGACTGCTGACATCTCTCCACATAGATCTTGCTGTGCTGCTGTGAGGGCACAGAAGTAGTGCAGCCATCTTTCTTTGAAGAAGGGCCTTTGTGTGAGGGAACGTGGCAAGGTGAGGAACACAAAGCACCAGCAGGTCAGCATAAGGCAGGGTGTTCAACAAGAGTGAGGGAGGCTTCTATAATAAATGACCTGAGTCAGCCAGGCTCATTCCTAATCAAGTTCTGTTGAAGCAGAGGCTCTTGTGGTTTTGTGTTGTTGTAAACGTCCTTCACAAACCACATCCTCTGAGCCTGCGGGAGCCAGTGGTGTTTATAAATCTCCTCCTATCCCCCCTCCACTCTGCCCTGGCCCTGGCCTGTGTGGCTTTGCCAGTCGCCTGCTTCCTTCCTCCTGTTCACACACATTTGAAATTCTGCCAGCCAGATTTAGTGATAGAAGCATCTCTGCTCTGTGGTGGCGGAGCCTGGGGGGAGGATGATTCCTCTGCTGCTTATTTTTTCTAAAGCTCTGAGAGATGCCATTTTCCCCTTGACGTTGCCTCCCCCCCTCGTCGTGTTCTGGCCCCAACACCTTGGCTGTAGTCTGTGTCAGGCTTCAGCCAGATGTTACCATGCTGAGTGCTGAGCTTCCTCCCTGCTTCCACGAGCCCCTGACCACATCCTACCCTGCTGCATGAGGCACTGCTTAGCCTGGCTTGTCCAGACCTTGGTGACACAGGAGCAGGGGAAATGTCTGCGTGCATGTTGGGTGTGTTGCTCACATACTTTCACATTCCTTTAACTTCCAACTCGGAGTGTTAACCTCAAACCTCCCAGCAGCTTTCAACCTTTCCCTTCTTCCTGCCTATTTCCTGCAAGGGATCCCTCAAACGCCCTGAGGAATTCCTAATATCTGTTTCCTTTGCCCTTCTGATTCTTCCCAACCTCTGACAGAGGTCTCTGAAGCTCTTGCAAATCCTACTGCTCTTTGTAGAAGAAACTTCTTTCTTATGTCCAATTGAAATCTCTCATCTTTTAGTTTGAAAGTTTCCCCTTGTCCTGTCTCAGCAGACCCTGCTGAAGGGTCTATCCCTTCTTATAGCCCCCTTTCAGCCATGGAGAGGCCTATCTCAGCTCTCCCTACAGCCTTCTCTTCTCCAGGCTGCACAGCCCCAGCTCTCAGCCTGCCCTGAGAGGGAGATGTTCCATCCCTGGGATAATTTTTGTCGCCCTCCTCTGGAAGCACTCATTCAGGTCCTGTACTGAGAATTCTACATCTGGACACAGTACTCCAGGTGATGCCTCAACAGTGCCTAGCAAAGGTACAGGATCACCTCCCTCACCCTGCTGGTCATACTGCTTTTGATGCAGCCTGGAATGTGGTTGGCATTCTGGGCAATGAGGGCACATTGCTGGCTTATGTCCAGCTGCCAGTACCCTCAAGTCATTTCCAGCAGGGCTGTGCTCTGTCCTTACATCCCTCAGCTGGTACTCATAGCAGGGATTGCTGGGGCCCAGGTTGCAGACCTTGCACTTGGATTTGTTGAAGCTGATCTTTTGCTTACGATGGGAGGGGCATAGCTCCCCCCTCAGTTCCCACCTTCCAAACCTTCTGCTCTGGGGCTGTGTGTTAAAGCAGTCACTAGTGAAGGGTGGAAAGTTAATGAATACGTCAGCCTTCTCCTTGTCTGTTGTTCCTAGCTGCCTGTGTTGCTCACTAAGGGGGAGTATGCCCTCCAAGACTTTGCTTTTCCAGCTGATGTACCAGTAGAAGCCTTTCTCGCTCTTCTTTGCACCCCTTGCCAAGTTTAATTTCAGTTGAGCCTTGGTCTTCCTGACCCCATCTCTATTCAGCCCAGTAGCATCCCCATACTCCTCCCAGGGTATCTGGCCCTGCTTCCAATGCTTGTGCATTTTCTTCTCACTCTTCAGGCTGAGACAAGGAATCGTGGAGACATCATGATCTCATCATGAGACATAGGAATCTAATCAGTGTTGGTATTTTAGGTAGGAACAGACTTGAGGGGCATGGCTGGGGTCAGGGAGCAGATCGAAGCCTTCCCATGCTCCATTTGATGTGAAAGGCAGCATACTGCCTGGTCTGCTGCTGCAGCTGAATCCAAATGCAGTCAAGGAATGGCTCTGGAGTTTGTGGCCCTGTTCTGTCTGCAGCTGGAGCCACTTGTTTTTTTGGGAAGGCTTTGTATAGCCTTAAAATAGATTCTGAAAAGCTCTCTGTAGAGGGGGACTGTGTAATGGTTTCCCTTCCCCCTCATCATCAAGGAAAACCAGCCCTTGCTGCCTCTTGTCTCAGCCCTGTCGCTGCTGTGCTTTCAGGAGACAGCAGATGAAATGTTTGTGCAATTCCCATAGGCACAGGAATTCCCCAAGCCCCTGCCAATAGAAATAAGAACTGTCTGCTTGACGCATCATGACAAGGGCTGATGCTCCCCAGTGCGGACATCCAGTGCTGTGTCCTCTTTGGCTCTACTTTCCAGGATGGAGTGAAAGAAATTGCTGAAATTGCCTCTTAGGCAAGAGGAGATGGCTCGAGAGAGTGTAAAGCAGGCAGGCTTTTAGTTTTCAGTTGTTCCACCCCTCGAAGGGCCCGTGAGATCCCAGGCTTTTAATATTTTTTCCAGCACTTCAATTATTTTGTGACAGGCGTTAGTTTCTGCAGCAGGAGAACTGGTGGCTCATCTGCTGGAAGGCAGGTGTGGATAAACAAGGTGGAAATCTCCCCACAGGCAGGCTTGGCATGCC
Organism: Perdix hodgsoniae; assembly: GCA_035772895.1. Taxonomy (NCBI): domain Eukaryota; kingdom Metazoa; phylum Chordata; class Aves; order Galliformes; family Phasianidae; genus Perdix; species Perdix hodgsoniae. The sequence continues at coordinate 77,435 of JAPSGF010000222.1, read as the reverse complement.
AATTTAAAATTAGCTTCCCCATGGAGGGATTGGGAAAGAGGTTAACCCTGAGAAGCTTAGAAAGGTGAGAGTTTTTCACTTTGACACTTAAATGGCTTGAGTTCTGTTCTGGATGTGCAGCTTGCTTTGGAGAAGGTCCCAAGGGGCTTGAAGTCCAACATATGTGGGTGGTGGATAGAGGATGCAAAGGTTGTGGTTGGAGCTTAGCGCTGGACAATGTTAAACACTTAAGCACTGGTTTTGTACAAGGTCTGGGCTCTTTGCATCCTGTACACAGAGGAGAAATGAGATCTTTAGACTCGCTAGGCTGAACTACTGTACCCAGTGCAGATACATTCTCATTCCTCATTTGCAACATTCTTCTCCCTCCACCACTGCAGCTTTTAAGTTGTGGATCACAACTCCTTATGTGTCAGAAGTTGAGTGAAATGGTATCTGCCCAATCTAATGGACTCGAATTCAAGACAGTTGCCTTGGTGGATGCAGGGGGAGCAAGGGTGGTTTATCTTCGCTTTATCAAATCAAGGTATTGGATACCATCTCTCATATCTTCCTCCCAGACAAGCTGGTGAATTGTGGACCAGATAAGTGAGCGAGGGGTATTGAAAGCAGTCTCTATATGGGGAGAAGCTGCCTGGAGCTGATTCTTGGAGGCCCTACTTGGGTGGAGGTTTGGAGCAGATGACCTGCAGGAGATGTTTCTCATCTCAACCTTTGCGTGACTGAAGAAGTGAAGATTTCTCTCAGTGGTACCTCGTGACAGGATGAGATGCAGTATGTGCAAAATGCAAAACAGAATTAGTATGTGCATCTAAAAAAAAAAAAAGGCAGCTAGTTTGGGGGTGGTGGAGCAGCTGGAGGGGAGCTGCAGGCAAGTCCTGCTGTGCTGAGCATCCCTGCTGTGTGCTGGCCTGTGGCTGATCAAAGCCCTGCCAGGGAGTTACAGCCTGAGAGAAAGAAATGAGGATGGGGTAATAAAGTGGGTGTGCTGTGGGTGCAACCTTGGTTCTCTGGTTTTCTGTTAGTGCAGGCTGTATTTCTGAGCACACTGCACACACTACCTCTCTAGAAACTGATCGTGAGATTGCCCTAAATCCATCTCCTTCTTAACTGTGTTGCCCTGTCCATTCCTCTGTCTGCTGATGCTCATCACAAGGGTCAGATCATTGGTTCCTGCCATCTTCTGGCCCTCTTATCCATTGTTATCCCCTTTCTACCAAGCCACAGGATCCTTAGACATCAGTTATCCTTCCATTCTGGTCTCTAGCTGAGCTGTTCTAAGTGGTCTTAAGCTGGGAACCATATTTTCCCCACTTCCCACACATTCTGAGAGGCTTCCTGGTACCTCTGGTTGCATTTCCCTGCTTGCCTTGTGACGTGTAGGTAGCTCACAGGCTTGGTGCCTTTTGCTTTAATGCATCTGACCTTAGGGATCAATACTATTGTTTTGGCCAAAGAAATAACCGTGCATAACGAGGTTTATAGCATCGATTCTCTAGGCTAGGGCTCTTTGTTTTCACAAGCCACCAAGCTTGTCCCTCCCTTCCAAATAACCTGGATTGACAAATAAAATATAAAGAAAAAAAAATCAATAGTTGCCTCCATGCTTTTCTGGCCTGGGGGCATCAGTGTGACCTGACCACCCTCCTTTCCTTCCCACCTTACCCTCCAGCAGTCCGTGTGCTGTGTTGTCACGTTCCTGGCTGGTTGGGGTCTGGTGATGGATGCCCTGCTGCTGCATTGAGAGAATAGAAATTATTTCCTCCCCCAGAGTGAAATTTAAGTTTGTTGAGGATTCTGCAGCTCGAGTACCTTGGAGGCAGGGATGTGAGGTTGCGTATAGGTGCTCAGAAACACAGGTGGGCAGAACATGTACTGTGTCAGCCTCCCTCATAGGCTGTCATCTGGTGTGCAAATGTTTGCCAGTTGTTGACTGGCTTTTTGAAATGAGAATCCATTACTAATGAGCCTCCCTTGGTTGCCCCTTCTAATCTCCTCATGGGGGTCTTTGAGAACGTGCCCTAATCCAACTGGCTTTTGTAGTTCTTAGCATCTTTCTCCTGAGGTCTGCCCCTTCCAGGCTGGGAAAGGGCACATTTGAACTGCTTGCTCATTGCAGAAACCTTTTGCTCCTTTATGTGTTGCAGGGCTTCAAGCAGAACAGCACACAGGCTCCCAAACTGTCCCTTGCTAGGACATATAAAGAAGGACAGTACTCAGAAGAGGCAACCAGGATTTCTGTTTGTCTTCTCAGCTCTGCTGTTGACTGCATGATCTCAGCAGGACTGTGGTGTGTTTTGAGATGTGATCATCTTTAGTCTCCGTTTCTTCTGTTGTAGATTTTCCAACAAGTGGACTTCAACAAGAGGCCAGGACGTATGAGTGCTAAACCTATAAACTTTGCAGTGATCTTGAAGCTCTCAAATGCCAACCTGCAGGAGAAAGCCTTCCGAGTAAGTGGAACACCAGCTGCTCACAGTGCCCACCCTCAGAAACATGATCAAAAGTTGCCCTGGCAGTGTGCTTTGTGATCACACCCCATGGGTTAGAGACTCATTTCCCAGCTGGTTCCTATCTGATATTTGCTTCTGCATTCCCTACCCCAGGATGGACTCATCGACCAGCTCTATGACCTGATTCTTGAGTATCTTCATTGTCAAGCCCACTGCATTGGATTCCCAGAGCTGGTCCTGCCTACTGTTATTCAGGTAAGGTGTAAGGTATCTCTTGGTCACACCAGGAATGTGAACAGAGTGGGATAAGTTCTTTTAACCTGACTACAAACTCTTAAGTGTGAGGGGAGAGCTGCTCACCTCTTCCTAATCATAGTTTTTGGGGAATTCTGGGCAGAAGGAAGGCATCACGTCTAAAACAAGGCTGAAGGTGGGTGAAAAGGGCTTTAGAATGAACCACTCTTCTGGAATACAAAGAAGGATGAGGTGCTATGAGATCCCTGTGGTGATACATTTCTGACTGGTCAACGCAGTTCTTAATTGGTTTAGAATTGCCCAAATTGCTGTGTTACCTCACCGTAGTACCTGTGCTCTCAGAGCTCATTCTGCCTGCCTTACGACCTCCACCATGTGCTCTCTGCAAGACAGCAATCCCCAAGTCCCAAACTCCTTGCAAAACACCCCAATTCCTATTTCTGTCCCTCTTCCTCGCTGCACATAACAGCACTGCTGCAAAGTTCTCTCCTTTCCCTCTGCCACAGCTGCTCTTCCTCACCACTTACGTTTACATAATTCATTGTCTGCAATAAAACTGCCTCATAGGGTTGTGTGTCTGGATGTATTGTGCATAATCCTTCCTGTAACACCTTGCTAGCTGGGTGGCTTTGGTTTAGAATGAGCTACGACCTCTGCTTTGAGCAGCAAGATTGCTCAGTGCAAACATGTTGGAACTTGGAACTTGTTCTCTTCCTTCCTCTCCTCCCTCTCTATTTTTAACTCCTGAGTGGCAAGTGTCATGCTGGCTTGGCAGAGGGCTCTGTGGGGACACACATCTCTCCTCGATGCCACGAGCCAGTGTGTCTGCACACGTTGTCAGTGCGGTGCCTCCGGCTGACGTGGGAGCAGCATCTCAGCTGGGTCCCCGTGCTACAGATCCCCTTGTTTCTGCTCTGTGCAGCAGGCTGGCAGCTGCCAGGCACATGCCTTTGGCTGAGTCCCGCCGCCTGGCACGGGCGCTGCCTGGCTGGCAGCCTGCTGCTGCGGTTAATGGGAGCTGACAGGCGCTCTCTGGGCTCAAGGAGCAGCTCCTGCACTCGCTTATCAGCAGTGAACAAAGCCCTCTCCTCTCAGTCAGCAGCTGCTGGGGGGCAGCAGGGCTGTCGGAGCCGGAATGAGGAGCGGCTGACAGCCCTCTGGCACCGAGAGCCCTGTGGCTTCCAAATGCGCCCCGAGACCAGGCTGTGTTTCTGCAGAGAATTAATGCTATTGGATTCCTATTTGGCTGCCGCTAACCACAGCCTCGTGGCGTCTGCTGGGCCAGGGTGGTGAGGTTAGCTTCCCAAAATCTTGGAGAGCCTTCGGGAAAATGTGTGGGGGGAAGGCTTTTCCCCTGGAACGGTTCCAGTTAACTATAAAAATCCATCTGTCCCGATCCTTCCCCCTGCAATGAGCTCACGCTGCTCAGCGCCGTGCTGCAGGGGCTGGCTTCCAGCTGGCTACGGCTGCAGCAGCTCTGGGAGAAGTGGGGCTGAGCTGCCTTCAGCCTGAACTTGGGAAGCCTGCGAGGCAGGAAGCAGCGGGCAGATCAAAGGGGAGTAGAGGCAGTGAGGAGGGAGGCAGCTCAAAGGCTGCTATTTTCTAGCCAGCCAGCCAGCTAGGTTGACCCCTGGGCAGTCATAGCTTCCATAGGCCAGCTCCCGTCCGTAGGGTCCTATGTGGGCTGGGCAGGAGTTTGCAGAAGGGGAGGAGGTCCTGGTGACCCTACCAGCCTCGTGCTCGCGCTCTGCTCCCCAGTGAATGCTCCCTCTGCTCCGAGTGGGTGGTCGGGGTGGTTTTGGGTTCCCTGGCACACACAGGCCCAGCTGCTTCAGATCCTTTATAGCTCCCTGTGTTGTTTGCTGTAAGAGGAGCTGGGGTTTTGCTGTGGTCTCCGCTGGTCTAAAGCGTCGGTGTTGAAGGCTGGCAGTTGAACAGAATCAATCCCACTAATCACAGCGAGGAACCGACCGGAGATGTTAACGGTGTAGACACGTACAGGCACACATATGTTCTAATTGCTTTTATTCTGGAAAGCAGCAGTTGCTGTGTTTGGCATAAGGGAAGAAAAGGCATTCGGAGAGTCCCTTTTTTTCCCTATCTTCTTTTGCCCTCTTGGTTGCTCCCTGCCTCTTCACACGGAGCTGAGATCTCATTACCTCCCGTTAATATCCATGGCAGATAGCAGTGGGGCTATGAGGGATTGCTGGGGTCGGGGAGAGGAGAAATGAAGCATGCAGCTGTGAGAGTGAGCATATACAGCACCAACCTGCCCAGATGGAGCCTGAGATTTTGCAGGATTTCAGGTGACACTTCTGCAGGGAAAGAAAAATGATAATGTATGTGGCAGCGGATGAAATGGATCTGGGGCTGCAGCTGTGGGGATCAAGTGAGATAAATGGAATGACAAATGCATCTCTCGGTGGAGATAAATATGCAGTGCCTCTAAAAAATAAATATTTTAGAAAGGGTGGGTGAGGATAGGCCAGGCTTGACCAGCAGCAGCGGCAGAAGCATTTTGCTGCTGGTTTCTTTGTACTTGCTTGATGGGCTCTTTGCTTTGTGGAAGGGGAGAAAGGTGTTCATGTTAACTCCCATTTGTCTGAGCTGGATGAGCGCTGGCAGGTGGAGGTATGCTGGGGATAAAGGGACGAGTGCTGCTCAGTGATGGAGAGCATCCTGCAGGATTACACCCAGCAGAGCACGGTGCCCTGACAGAGGGGCACATTTCATACCAACCCTCTTGGCGTGTCGGCTTGGCAGGAGGGGTATAATACCCTCCTTTGCCCATCTCTCTTTGGAGGCAGAGCTTTTGAAGCCGTAATTAGAGGAGGCAGCACTGTGTTTGCTGACTTGAAACCCATTATCTCAATCCTGATAGCATCTGCAGGTCCTGGTGAGACGAAGGCCCTGTTGGGTCTCCTTCTGTATGTCAAAAGCCTGGTGTCTGTGTGGCTCTGACAAGGAGCTTGCTCCTGCCCTCCATGTAGCTGTCTTGGGGCTGGTAAAAACTTCTAGCAGACGGCATGCTGAGCTGGAATTCAAGCTATGGGTCAATCTGGAAACCCACATCTCTCCTCCTGGCATCAGGAGCATCTGCTGCAGCCTCACCATTCAGCTTGGAGGTATCAGGGCTGTGCATGGTGGTTTGTACTGGTTGGGGAGAAGAAAGGCTTGCTTGGGGCCTGAGATAGACAATAACACAAAAACAGGCTCAGTGTGCAGTGAAATAGTCTCACTGTGTGAGAGCAGCAGTGTGTTTCCTGCACAGAGAGAGGGCAAGAGCTGACTTTGTGCAAGTGGGATGGTCTGGCTGGCAGCAGTAGGGTTTGTGGTTTCCTGGCAGACTGGCTCTTGTCCCAGCCATCCCACCTAAGCCCTTGGGTCTGAAAAGAACGGAGTATCTAGGCACAGCAATGTGGGTTGTCCACACAGAGTCGTTTTGTAAGGTTTTGTGTGGTGGCTGTGTGGGTTTGTGCCCTTGAAAAATAGGAGGTGCCAGTCAGAGCTGGGTCAGTAGTTCAGACACCAAGCCGACTTCACCCCATATGACCCCGCAGATGGCCATCCTGCATGACCTGCAGCTCTAGCAGCCCCACATCTCTCACTGAGCTGTGCTGAAGACCCGTTCTGCAGAAATTTCCCCCATTTTCATTATCTTCTCAATCACTGCCTTCAATCCCAGCCTGCAGTCTCAAGCCACAGCCCTTGCTATTCCCTTCCCTAATAGCCGTTGCCTTAACCCACAGACACCTTCTCCCATCCTAGCTGTAGCTTCTCTGTGCTTTGGGCCACCTTGCATCCACTGTTAGTCCTCTCTGTGCATTTGGTCCACGGTCCCCCTTACTGTCTGCCTAAGCACGAGACACTGATACTTGCACTACAGCAGCATCTAGCAGCACCCCGTGGCTGCCACTGAGATGGGAGATGTTTTCTTGCTGAGGGGCTCTGGAAACGATTACACTGCTTTCATTCTTCCTCTCCTTTCCCTCCTCCCAGCTCAAATCTTTCCTGAAGGAATGCAAGATTGCCAACTACTGCAAGCCTATCCGGCAGCTCCTGGAGAAACTGCAGGAAAATTCTGCCTACATCGCCAGCAGGCGTCAGAAAGCCACCTTCGGTGTGGCCAGCAGGGAGTCTGTGGTGAGTCTGCTGCTTCCATTTGGGCTTCCTGGAAAGACAGTCAGGCTCCGGCTGCTGGGGCCGAGGGGGTGGCAGGGGGAGGAAGGGAGGAGGAGCAGATCGTGGAATGGGAGCCTGGGGTGGGGCAGACGCTCACAAACAACTGAGCTCGGCTGGGCTGTGATGCTGGAGCTGGCAAAGCTCTGCAACCAAGAGACTCATGGAAAATACAGTCCGTAAATAACAGCCTTGTGTTGTTTGTAATACACACGAGTGTGGAAGAGCCTTGCTTTGCTGGGGCATACCCTTTGCTGGGAAGTTTCTTGCTTTTCAGTATCTGCTCCTAGGACGTAGATGGCAGTTTGTATCTAAGGAGAAAGGGGGGATTCTGCCTCTGTAGGTTTCCTCCCAGCCTGCAGAGAGCTGTCTCCAGCAACGCAGAACAGTGACAATTCAGACTCCTAAGGCAAACCTTTCCTCGTGGAAACAGGATGATGGAATCAGTAGAGTTGTGAGCTGTAAGAACCACAATCAGGCATACTGCTCTCGAGAGACACCGGTGCATTCTTCTGTCTGCTGTCCCTCCTGCTGATAAGATGCTGATCACATTTGATGCCTAGAAAAGCTATGCTGGCCCTGGGTGACGTGTGGGGTCCATCAGTTGAACCTCAGAGTAATTCTGCCTTAGTGCTGAGGTGGAGGAGAGTGGCTGGGGTGATGCCAGAGACCTCCTCTTACCTTAGAAAATGAACTGTGGGCCATCTGACTAACAGGCCAAGAGAGGCTGTCCTCCTGAATCAAAACTGGCATTGCTAGGGGTGTTACCTGCTAACATGCTCAGCTGAAATTGGGACCCTATGTAAATTAAGCCTTGTTAGTGAAGCTCTATTTGCTTTGCATTTGTATTTATTCAGCACGGTGCCCTCTGCAAGCCTGGTAGCAGGTGAAGTGTGTGCCTCTGTGAGATAGGGGTGGCTCTGATTCTTCCTTGCCAAGCAAGAGAGAGGTGAAAATATCTGTGTCTGGGAGGTCGTTGATGGGATCAGGGTGATGGCTCTTTGGCCATGTGGTATCACTGGATATCACTGCTAACAGGTGGAAATGGAGCAGAGCTGCACTGCAGACTAATTCATCTTCGGACACGCAGGGGCAGTAACTGCAGGAAAATTATCCTTTGAAATCCTGCCGTATCAATGCCTGGACACAGCAGTGTTGTTCTGGGATTAAGGGGCTGATAGAACTGGTTTGAAGAGATGAAATAGTCTTGGGTTCTGTAAACGCATTTCTGGCTGGGGCTGCTTAGCCAGAGGAATTATTTCCCGTCTGGAGCAAAGTGGTTAGGGTTTTGTTTTGTGCTTTTTTTGCAGACAGACAGTGCTGTGACCACCCACCCACACTGCAGAGGTAGACATTTCAGCCCCCAGGGCTCTTTGTGGAATGATGGGCTGGGGAAGATCGTGGCTTAAAAAAAAAAAAAAAAGAAGGGTTTCCAACCACTCTACCACACAGTCTGCTTTTCCCAGCAGCTCTGTTTTAAGAATGGATTATTTTAACATCTTGCTGCCTGCACAGCTCCTTGCTGATGCTGGTGCACCTGCTTGCCCAGGAGCATCGCAGCATGGGTCTAGCAGGGCTGGTCCCAGTGGGGCAGCTGCAAGCAGCCTGCCTCTGGGAAAGGGGTTGGTGAGGGAAAGCAGGTGGTGGTTTGCCCAGCCTGGTGGGACACTGGCTCTTCTCCTGCAGTTTAAGGGGTACAGCAGCAATGCCAAGTGCTGCTCAGAGAGGAGACCTGGATTGCTAGTGCAAAATGTATTTCTGCATCGTGTCATTGCCCTGTGAGAGAAGGAAGCCTTCCTTCTCTTAGGGTTAATGGGCTCTCAGTGCTCTTGGGAGCAAAGCAAACAGCCTGCTCAGTGCTTCTCTGGCGTGGAGGATCCTGGCTTATCTCTGTGCCTGGGGACAAGCTCTGTGGCTCATGGCCATGCACTTTTCCCCTGCTCCTTTGCAAATAGATGGTGTAGATTTCCAAAAAGGACCAAAACTCTCATAGAGACTGGGCTTCCCAGGACGGCTTGGAGTGTCCCTCGTAGTCTGGGCTGAGTTTGCCAGGCTGTCTCCAGCATATGCAGGACACTGGCATTTCTGCAGGAGCAAACAATGCCAGAAAAGGGAAGGGAGGAGGAAGCGTGAGGAGGGAAAAAAGGGAGGCCAGAAGTATTTGCACGTCCCCCTTGCCAGCAAGAGCAATTGAAAGCAAATGCTCTCTGGTATTCTCATCCATGCATTTGTGCCTGCTCCACTCCAAGGAGCAGAGCCCAGATTCTGAGCTAATTCTTGCAAGCAGCATCCTGAAATGTGACATGCAGAGAAAAAAGTGGAAGCGAGCCTCATCTGTGTTTGTGGAGGGCAATGATGTTATATTTGTGCAGCCCCAGCACCACAGCTTGGTCCCTGCTGGATGTCCCATAGCAACACAGTGATGCAGAGGCAGACATAGAAAGAGAATTGCAAATGGTTGAGGTTGGTCGGGTGGCATCCACTCTCCAGACTCCTGTTGAAGTGTGCAGACTGGAAAGATAGCAGTGTTTCAGTAGCTTTTCTTTTTTTTATTAATCTCTGCATGCAGCACACTCTAAAACCAAAAGAGCTGTCTCAGACAGAACAAATAGACATCTAGCTTCCTTTAGAAGAGCCTTTCTCAGAAGCTGTCCATACCGAGCAGCATCAACAAATGGCCTGATTACAGCTGGCAGCCTGATAGCAGCCTGATAGCAGCCTGATCTATAAGTGGGGTGACTTTGTAGTGCTCAGGATTCCCTCCCTGTGCAGTGTGGAGCTGTGCTGTCTGCCTGTCGGCGTCTGCAGAGGAGCTGCTGGAGCCAGCAGTGCACCAGCCCTGCCTGGATGCTCTTTATGGACCTGTATTAAACCTCTCCCATTGCTCATCCCCTTTTTCTTTCACCTGTTAAATTCCTGCTTGCATATCATGTCTGTGTTGCTGCACGAGGTGGACTTTTTGCAGTGGGATAGAGCAAAGGCTCTGGGCACTGTGGTAAACAACCTATCAGGTACAGCTCCATGTGGATTTGGAATTGTCAGCTCAAAAAGCACGTGAACGCTTTGATTTGAAATGCTGCCCCCAACCTCTTTCAGCACTAACATTCCTAACAATTAAAGCCTGAAAGAGTTTTTAACCATCTCATTTGCTTCCCAGTACTTGTGGTGTTTGCACCTCCACATCCTTCCAGCTTGGACTTCAGCATTTCTTCCCTTCTCTGCTCTCCCATGGTTGGGATGGGTCCAAGACCCCGCAAGGAAATGTTTGTTTCAAAAATAAACACTTGGCTGTAGAACAGTGAGAAGAGGCAGTCAAACTTCTTTTGTGCTTAGGTCTTGTAAATGCTTGCATGAGGTTTTTCTGAATTAAAACCAAGAACTGAGCAGACGATCAAATGCTTCCATTGAGAGAGCAGAGGATGGATTTTGTCCTGATAGATCCTCTGAGCTGTCCCTTTGATTCTCTTTGGAGAGCTGTCAGTCACACCACTCCCGACTCAGTGGTTGCTGTTGTGACTGCCTGAATTCACACTCAGTCCTGCTTGCAGCCTTAGCCATGACTGCCAGCTACCTACCCTGAGTGCAGTTTGGGAGAGGCTCTTTAACTCTTAACTCCCTCCATTTGCCAAGGTTGTATTGTAGAGCTGCTTTAAAACCTTCCCTAAATTATCACCCTCTCTGTCCACAGGAACAATGGGAGAAGCAGGTCAAAGAGGAGGGGACACCTCTGACCAAGTACTATGCTCAGTGGAAGAAGCTAAGAGAGAAGGAGATACAACTGGAAATTACTGGCAAAGAAAGAGTAAGAACAAAACACCTTCCTTATTGCACATCACCTGTAAATATGGCAGGGAGAGAGCCATGTCCTGGCAGCAGTGCCTGTGTACCCTGCCTGTGCCCTGCTAGCTTGCCCAAATTAATAGAGCATGGTTGAAGGAGTGCCAGGGTGAACTTGTCTCTGTCCCTGTTCAGGCTCATGCTGCCTGACCGTTGGTGAGGTGGGACCTGCTGTCTGCACAGAGGTGCCCAGCCTGCCATTTCTTTTATCTTCTGCCAAAGGGAAGGCTCTGTATCCACTCCTCAAGGCTCTGTTTGCAGGAGGTGGGGGTGGGAGTTTGCTTGCATTAGGAGTCTGAAGGAAAGCTGTCTCGATGCTAATGCAATGAAAGTGGCTGAGCTAGGCTGCTTGGCCAGGGAGCAGGAAATAGATGTAATTGGTGTCTCCAGCGTATGGTGGGGGAACAATTAAAATAATCGATGGGACATGAGCATGACTGGCTTTGAGCCAGGTCTCAGAGTGCAGCACAAGACGTGGGAGATCCTGGAAGCGCTCAGTGCTCTGTGCTGAGATAAGGGCAGGAGGCTGAGGTTCCTTGGGGTAACTGAAGGGCTGTTGCTTTGGCATAGCAAGGCTCAGGAGGATGACTTCAAAAACCAGGGGAAGTCTCAAGGGCAGTGACGGGGACTTGTTCCCTGCTGGAGAAAGTGGGCTGAAGGGATCAACTGCAGAGAGAGAGATTTTGGAGTTAGCTTTCAGATGGGCCTGTGGTTGCCTGACATCTTTGCTTGGTGAATGGGGCTGTTGTCTCTCTCGGTGGGGACTGCTAGCTTAATGATGCAGCATTGTGAGCCCCAGCAGGAGGGTGAACACCATGAGGCCCATTAGGGCTGGGAAAATCCATGTCCCATTAGCAGCCATTTGGGGGGAAAAAATAATAACAGAAAAAAAATCAGCCTGGCTCTGAGCTGCCATGAGCTGCAGCTTGCCTTGTGTAACAGTGCTGACCCTGTCTGCCCATTTGCTTTTCCCAATGGTTTTTAATGGGATGCAGACTAATTGCCTTCGTGAGACTCAGCAGATAGTAACCTTCTATCTGGGAATTAAAAGACTGACCCCCAAATTACCTAATTACTGCTCCTGGGTGCTGAGCACAGACTGTATCTGTGAGCTAAGTCCTCATTCCCTTGCTTTGGGATGGCCCCACAGCTGGTAGGGATTTCTGGGGCCTTTATTTTGAGGTGCCCAACCTGAACAATTGCAGCCCTGGTTACAAACCTGAGTGTTGTGTTGTAGGAATGCATGAGGAGTCACCGTGAGACCTTGGGTGATTTTTGCATTTCACTTGCTGCTGCTGCTGCAGAGAACTGTGACCAGGGCTGTGGAAAATAGGGCTCCCAACGGGGACCTGGGCAGTTGTCAGATCTGCATTTCCCCTTCTGTTGGCTGTTCCCTGTGCAGGGACTGAGACACTTCCAACCCCAGCTCTGTCCTGGTTGGGCAGGCTCCTATCTCACTGCTGCAGGAGAGCAGTGGCAGCTGGCTATGGGGTGCCATCAGGGCAGGAGCTTGGTGCTTTGCTCCTCTGTCCACCTTCTGACTTTCCATGCTGGTGCTCCAGATGATTGCCTGTAAGTACTCAGCTCCCACAATCAATATTGCTCAGCTGGGGACCATAAGCATGAAACAGGTCGGGAGAAATTGCTGGAATTAGCTGCAGGAACAAATGCACAGCTCCTTCTCCTTCCCCAAGGGCTGCCTTTGTGGATGGAGTGTGCCTGTCCCACAGGGGAAGCTCCTGGCAGGGCTGGTGGGGGCCATGGGCAGAGAGGAGTGCATCGAGGGCTGGGCTGATGGGTGGGAGAGCAAATGAGTTACTACTCATAGGGCGAATGTTTCCAAGCAAGCTAATGTGTGCTAATGCATGAGTGCTTCCCAGGAGGTGTGCAGCCAGGCACAGGCAGCGGGCAGCTGATGTTCAGAGTGCACTTGGGATTTAATTTGCATTCTGATTATCTTCGCCCTGCTGGCCTGAGCCCTGGCAAGTAAATCCTCCCCCTAATCCCCCTCTGGAGAGGTGTAAAGAGCGGTGAGGTGGTGTCAATTGCAAGTACTTAATGGCGTTGATATTGGCTGTGCCTGCAGCAGTCGGGCTTGGCCCACTGATCTCCATCAGGGCCAGCAACAGGGTGAGCCGTGGTGCGGACAGACCCTTCAGCACCTTACCATAAAGATCAGTGGGGCAGTGGTGCTTTGCACGTGCTGTTCACCTTGGCAGTGGGCTCACAGATCTATCTGCTGCTCCGTGGCTGGCAGCAGGCAGACCAACTGCTCTCACAGGGCAGAGCCAGGTTCATGTGTTGTGCATTTTATGTTCAGAAGTTCAGGCTAAGGTTGTTCTTACTGTTGGTTTTGTTGTTTCTACCAGCTTGAAGACTTGAACTTCCCAGAAATTAAACGCAAGAAACTAGATGAAAGGAAGGAGGAAGATAAGAAGGAATTCAAGGACTTGTTTGAGCTGGACACAGACTCTGATGAGGAGAACGTTGGATTCCCCATGAAAGGTACAGCTCTAGGGCTGGGCTTGTCCAGCTTTGTCTGTAATGTGGGGCAGTGTAGCTGACCTGGGGCAAGAAGTGTTTGCTGTCTCTTGCACAGAGGGTGAAGACACAGAAATCCATCTCCTGTTAGGGTAAGAATGTTGTTCTACCTGATGGCATGCTTGGTCTCCACTCTGTAAGTCATTGCAAACAGTAACTGCTGGAGGGGCTGGCTCCCATCACTGATGGGAGAATGGTCATCCTCTCCTTGTGTGCACTTACAGTGCATTTATTGCTCAGTGAATGACATCGCAGGTTTTCCTGAGGTCCCAAGGAAGTGTGAATGCTCCAGAAATGGAGCGGTGTCACTGGCTGTGACCACGAGGGGGCCACAGTAAATTGTGGAACCTGAGAAAGTTCACCTCGAGGCTTGAGAAAAACTTCTCTTTGTCGCTGGGAAAAGTTTGGGCTATTGCAAGTCTAACCAGTGTGTCACCATTTATGTGGAAGGGAGACTTGCAGCAATGTGGGATTTTTTTGTTTGGAGATTTGATTCCAGATAAAGTCCTGTCTGTGGCACACGTGAGGTGTGAGCATCAGTCATGAGATCAGCACAGAAACAATGAATGTCGGCTCCCTCACAGGGTGCTGTGATAACAGGAGGAAGAAGTGGTCAGAAAACTGACCTTGCTGAGGCTGAGGTTGGTTTGTTTTTGTAGGATGAGGTCCTGTGCAGCAGCACACAAAGCTGTGTTTGGAGTTCTTACTGGAAAGAGCCAGTTCCAGAGTCCTGGGGACCTGTAGATCTCTGCAAAGGAGTTATTGAGAGGTCTCACCAGGCTTACCTTGTGGCTTGAGCTCTCTGCAATGTCAGCACCAGCACTGCTGATTAATTTGGGGGCTTTCTAAGTGAATGAAGGGGGCAACGGACAGTTGTGTCAATGAGCTCAGACCGAATTCCTAACCCTCTGAAGGGGACTTTCATACAGGTTTGCCTGCACAGGGTCACAGCATTGCACTCCTAACCAGACAGTGCTGCCTTATTCTGGTTGCTTTATTTTAGTCTGCACCTGACTGGAAGCAGCATGGGGATAAGTGGCAAGCAACATGGAAGGAAGGAGAGCAATGAATTTCCAATCATTTCTTAATCTGATGGATCTGAGGGGAGATTCCCCTTGCTCTCACCTTATGCTCTGTGCAGGTGGAGCTGAATGGACCCTCTTGGAGGGGCAGGAATGGAGCAGAGAAAACACTTGGCAGGCCAGAGTCGCTTGGTTGGGTCTCTGCAAGGTGTGAAGAGAAAGGAGTTTGCACGTTTTAGGAACCACCAAGCAGGCAAGGCTGGAAGGAGCCCTGCGGTGGGGAGGAAAGCGTGGATTTGATCAATGTGTGTCACCAAGGAGGTGGGGGAGCTCCTGCATTCCTCTCATTTCCCAGCTGACAGCTCTCCAGGGGGGGAGGCGGCCGCTCCTGGAGATTATTAATGGCTGGGAAAGAGGTGTGGGCAGCCTGGTGGTGCAGCAATTAAAGCGAGGAGGCAGCGTGCAGTGAGCCAGCCCAGCCGTCTGCGTTAGGTGCTGGTGTGCTGCTAATGAACTCAAACGGCTTTCTTCATTTATTCCTCACGTAATCATATTACATCAATTTAATGGGGGGCCAGGGGGTGTGGAAAGAGAGGTTAGTTCTATTCTTCTTTCCTAGCAGAATAATCACGGCAGAATTCCTGCTGCATGGAGGGTCCAGGGAAGGAGATATGCAATCCTAAGGGGTAGGGAGCACCCGAAGCTCAAGCCTGACAGGTGTGCTCCTACCTAAGGCTCAACTTCTGCCTGCAGAACGCACCAGGACCTGCGTGCATGGGTACAAAAGGAGGCACGCTCCAAGCTCGGGGGCTGCAGGGTGTGCAGGAACAGCCCGGCTCCACTCCCTGCCCACAGCTGCTCTCTCTGCATGCTCCCAGCCGAGCTGTCGGCGCTGCCGCCGGCCCTGCCTGATGGATGAGCGCGCACCGCTGCCGGAGCTTTCAGGTGCCCATCAATATGCTCGGCGCCGGCAGCAGCGCTGCCATCCATCTCCTCAGCTCTCTGCATGGCTGCCCGGGAGGCTCCTGCTGTGAGATGTGGCTGTGGCTGCCCCTGGGGCCGCAGCGCTGACGGATGGCAGTGAGCAGTGAGCTGGCAGCCAGCTTATGGATGGCTCCGTGGTCAGCCCGGCTGGATCGGCTGCTGGGGAGGGAGGATAAGGCAAATATAAAAAAAAAAAAAAAAAAAGGGATGATAAAATGAGAAGGATGTGCACCAGTTTCTTAGCAGAGGGACTGACTGATGCGTGGGTAAATGGTAAATTTTGGATGCAGGGGAATGGAGGTTGCAGCAGTGAGCTGGGTTTAGCTTGGGGCTGAAAGGAAGTGAGCAAAGGCTGTGGCTGTGCTCCCTCTGTGCAGAATGCCTTTGCCATTTAGACATGTGGAGATTCGGTGCCTGGGGACAGTCTGATCCAGAGGCTCTGAGGTGCTCCTCTGCCCAGGCCGTGCACCCAGAGGCTCTTGGTGCTGCTTCCCTGACTGCCTTGGACCTGGTTAGCAGGAGATTTGCAGTGACACCTGGTTCTGAACCTTTCTGTTGTGACTTTTGGAGGGAATGAAGCTCAGAGGGTTTGCAAAGATGCCCTGAACCATGCAGCCCATGTCTGCAGTTGTGTATAGAAGCTGAGGGATGGAGGCTGTACACTATTGCTCCCAGGAATCAGTCCTTCTCTTGGCCCAGCTTCATGACTTGTGCTTTTGCTATGTCTGTTCAGCAGCCCCATTCCTGCTCACTGTGCTCTGCTGTCCATCTCCCTCTCCCAGCACTCACATCTCCCTGAGCAGGGCAGGAAGGTGTTTTCCTGGCCATCTCAAATACCTGTTTGTGGATGAATTCCAGCCAGGGGCCTCTGAAATTCTGTGCACTGTTCTCTGGGCTGTCGTGTGAAGGCCTTTGGGCAGCACACCAACAAGAGCAGTACGGTGGGGTCCCCTCCAGCATGGGGAGGTGAACGTTGGGGTGGTGGTGATGTGCCCTTGGTGTGTGCTTCCTGCTCTTGTGCTCCTCTCTGTGTTTCCTCACAAAGTACAAATACTTACAGGGAAAGGCAAAGGCAAAGTGGCATCAGACGACAGCTCAGAAGCCAGCAGCAAGGAGGACTATGGGGAGGATGATGACGATGAAGAGGGAGAGTATGAAGTCGAGGAGGATGAGGAAGATTTAGAGGAAGACAGTGACTCAGATGGTGAGTAGTACACCTGGGCAAAGGGAAAAGAAATTATTGATGGCCAGAGGCTCCTCTGTATCCTGGGGTCTTTCCTACAAAGGAGCTGTCTTCTCTGTTCTTGCTCTGCTACTGTTCTGAGCTGCAGGGTGTCAAAAGGGCTTCTCTCATACACACTGCATGGACAGGGAGACCTGTCAGTTCTGTGCTCACACTGAGAAGAGAGCCAAAGGGTTAAGGTCTTTGCAGCCCCTGCTCTAACAAGCCACCAGCCTTTTCATCTCCGTGAAGGGGCCTCATGCAGCGAGGCTCAAACAAATGCTTGAAGTAGAGCCCACCCCAGCAGGCTTTGCTTGAAGGCTCCCCATGGGTTATTCGTGCAGGGAAGTGTGGTGGGGGTACCTCACCTTTCCTTTGAGCAGTGCCAGGGGGAACAAAGGGCTGCACAGGGGTAACCCTTAGCAGCTGCTCCTCCCAGGATAAGACAGCGAGGAGATCTTGGCCAAGCCCTGCATTCATCTGTTGTTTTTTACACTGTAGGTAAGCAGTGCAGGCTCTGCAAGAAGCAGCTTTGTTCCATGCTTGGTCCTGCTTGCTTCTCCCAGTGTGTAGTGTTGGTGTGGTGCTGGGCCAGCAGCTCTGTGCCATCCCTGTCTCCTGCATGGAGCCTCAGCCAGCTCAGAGCCTTCTCTGTGCCCAGCAGCACAGTAACCACATTCAGCTCCTGCCTGCCCCTGCCAACTCGCTGCGAGCTGAGCAGACGAGAGTGGGGGCTGCCAGGGCTCTGCTGCTCTGCTCTTTTCTGGATTGGTTTATTTTTACCATCACTTTGAGCCTGGGTGTCAGAGGACCAAGCCTCTGCTCCACTGCATGCTTTTGGGTGTGATGTGCGGTTGTGGGGTGCAGCCACAGAAACTCCTGTGCTGCTGCCTTTCTTTACAAGTTTGGGGGGCAACGAGAGCAGGAAGGGGGAAAGAGTCCAAGTGAGAGCAAAACCTGACTGATTTCATGTGGCAGATGGCTGTGGCTTGGCATGCACAGCCCACCCTCAGCGCCCAGAATAGATGGGTATCTGGTGCATGTTCTGACAACGCTAAAGGATGGAGAGAGAGCATTTTCCCTCTCTGCTCTTGGCATGTGCAGATGAGCTTAGTGTCTGGGGAGCAGGAACTCTTGGTCCTCCCTTCTTTCACCCATGGTGACAGCTTCTTTCCCTCTGGGCTGTGCTCTCACTGCCTCAACACCCATGGGTGGCAGCAGGGCATCGCTCAGGGCAGACAGATGGGTCCTCCAGGACTTCAACTCCAAGCTGAGCATCCCTGCCCTGCTTTTCCGCAAAGCACACATGCACACAGGTCTGGCAGTGGAACAGGGAAGAGCTCCAGCAGGTCAGAGCCTGTGAGACCAGAGGTAGGAACAGGCACAGCAGTGACTTTGCTCTCCTATCTCCCCCAGTACTCTGAGCCAGCACTGTACATCACCCTGCAGCACTCTCCTACTGCTATCTGGGAGCTGCAGCAACGCTGATAAATTAATGAGTGTCTGGCATTAATTAGTGATGAGTTGCATCCACCTGCCTCAGCACAGCAGGATTTACACCTCTCCCTCCTTCCACCCCCAGAGGAAGACAAGGCAGCCCCGCGGGGCTCACAGAGGAGCAGCCCCCAGGCACTGTCACGTTCTGACCTCGAGCAGCTGGCCCAGGGTGAGGAGGATGTGGTGGAAGATTTGGCTTTCTCCGATGATGACTGAGCCCTCCCCGACCCTGCAGCCCCCCTGGCTGGTTCTCCAGGAGGCGGTAAGCTCTTGGGGCAGGAGGTGGGCCCAGCCCCAGGTGCTGCCCCCAAGGACTGTTGCAGTGAAGCACGGCACTGAAGCTGCTTGGATTTTGCAGGTTTTTTAACCCATGTTTTTTTGGTAATGTTCTGTGGTCACATCAAAGCCAGTAAAACTGGTGTAGGTAATAAAAAGCCCACATTAAAATCTGGTTCAAGTAACACAGGGGTCAGTTTCAGCTCCTTCTGGAGCAGCTGACCAAGTGGGAAGGACAAACTCTTTGCATGTTAACCTCCTGTCTGCCCATCCAACCACCTGTGGGCCCTGGGGTTCTCTCCAGACCCTCCCCCCAATGGCTCTCAGGGGTTGTGTAGAGCAGTTAGAGCTTTATCACTGCAAGTGGAAGCCTTTCATCAGCAACACTGGGATCATCAGATCCATCTGCCACGCTGGCCGTAAAGAAATTCACCTTAAGGAACAAATGCTGGGCTATGAGAGGATGCAAAGGGAAGGGGTGAAAGTAGGATGGAGTAGGAAAAAGTAAAGCTAATAGTGTAAGGAAATGCACAGGTGGCCTGTAGCCCCATGCTAAGTGATAACTCAGTGCCTGCAGATGTGACTGAGCTCTGCCTTCCTGCACACTGCTGCTCCCAAACGTTACTGTACAGGTAAACAGGTGATTGCTACAGTAATACAGCAGTGTGGGCTGTTTGCTTCTGCTTTATTCTGAGCTCACAATGTCTTTTTGGAGAGGCAGAAACAGGAACAGAAAGGGTGTATTTTTTTCCAACTGCACTGACAATAATTATCAGCCCCAGAGTCCCAGAAGGGGGGAGGAGGAAGTTTCCTCCAAAATTAATAATTTATTGTTATATTTACAGCTCCCCCTGCGGGGGCAGAGCACCTGCTGCTTTATTGGGGCTTCAGAGCTCAGGGCTGAGGCTCTGTACCTCCGATGGCAGGGACACACAGAAGCCTGGGATGGAAACTTTGGGGCCCTGCCTGCAAGACAAACATGTTCACTTACCTTTACTTCTTGTAAGGTAGCAGGGCACGGTGCTTATTGCCCCCACTTCCCAGTGGCAGCAGCACAGCACACAGCAAGGAAAGCATACAGCCATGCCAGGGGCTCAGGAGGCCAAGTACCGTTTGTAAACTGAGTGGTGTCCTTTTTTATTTAAACTGATTGCTGGAAAGCATCTTTTTATTGTGATGTGATGGATAATGACAAGGGGGGGGGAGTTGTTGGTTTTTTTTTCCTTTTTTTTTTTCTTTTTTTCTTTTGTCTCTTTTTTTTTTTTACAATATAAAGAAGCTAATGTACCACCAAGCTATTGGGTAAGAAAAAAAAAAATGGCAGCACGTGCAACGTTTCAACAAAACAAAAAGGAGAGAGAGAGAGAGAGAAGAAAGTACCACATGTGATTGTTTGTGATTGTTGCTCACAACTGTACAGGTCACAGGAGGTTGCCCCCAGGAGTTACCATTGCATTCACAGTAGTCAAAACTCTGCCTGCTGTTTTTACCCCCCCAGCATCTTCCCTCCCCCCTCTGCTGGGGGCACACAGGGACCTCTGTCTCATGCTCTGCAGCAGGCCTGAATGTGCAACGACAGCCACCTCTGTAACAAGGCTTGAAAAAGAACAGGAATCCTACAAACCAACCAACAACCAAAAAAAAACCCAAAGGTATATAAATGAGTCTGCAGTACACGTGACCGGAGTGGGGGGGGGGTTAACCCTGAACTCCCCCAATGAGTATACACTCGTTTCTTCTTAGAACTCAACCAAATCCAGCTCTGCAGGGCTGGGCAGAGTCCAGCAGTGTGTGCATAGGCAGCCCCACACTGCCTGTGCCGTACCATCCACACCAGAGTAAACATGGACCAGAACTTGACTTTTTTTTTTTCTTTTTTTTTTTCTTTCCTTTTTTTTTTCCTTTTTTTTTTTTTTTTGTAACTCTGTTGTCTTGTCTTTGGTATTGTTTGCAAAAGTTCACTAGAGATGCATAGACACCTGAATGGAGGAACTGAGCGCAGTTTCCAGGGAGAGGAGGAGATCCGTGGGAAGGGGGGGGGGGGTTCTGTTTGTGATGGATGTTGTGCTCAGCAGTGCTGAGTCCCGATGGAGGAGCAGTGCCAGTCCCCCCCCAGTGCCTGGAGCTCCTCGAAGGCAAAAAGCATTCCCAACAATCACAGCTCTGCTTTCCCAGTGCGTGAGAAGACGAAGAGCACGGTACCACAGCTCTCCAGCACCGCCTCCCTTCTCTTCTTCACTTGGCCTTGTCTCAATACATCTTTGGATAGTTTATTCCTTCCCTTTTAACAGTTTTTTTTTTACTGTTTGTGGGTTGTTTTTTTTTTAAGCCAAAAAAAGAAAAGCAAAACGCATCCCAAAAAATAACAACAACAAATCAAACCCCTCCTTCCTCGCTCCTCCATCTCACGCTGCCGAGGGAGGCTCTCCTGCTCCCCAAGCCTTCCATTTGTTCGACCCATCCTCAGTTCCAGGAGCAGCTGGGAGCTGTTAGGATGGTGGTTTGTTGGTGTCGCTGAGCCCAGCCCCGATGGAAGGGTTCCCATTCTCCTGCTTCGGGGAGATCCGGCTGGCAGAGGGCAGAGCGCTGCTGAATGGGGAGGACACGCTGCCCGTGGATGAGGGCCGCAGCTCAGCTGGGGGAAGGTCCCTCTCTGGTGGCCTCAGCCCTGGGGGCTGCAGGGGGAAAGCCATGGGGAATCCAGCCATGTAGAGCACCCTGCCCACTCGCTTGGCGACCTGTTGGAAAAGGGAAGAGTGCAAATGCAAGGGTCGCGTTTTTCCTGCTGCTTGTTTTGTGCCTGTTCTAAAGGGAAGCTGGCAGCACGGTGCTGAACCGAAGTCCACAGCCAGAGCTGCAGTGCTCAGGTCTTGCTGTCCCATGAAGGGTTTGTGGAAACATGGAGAAGCTGGAGCCTGCTTACCTGGCCAGGTGAGGGGAACCAGATGCCCACGTCCCTGGCCAAGTAAGGGGGAGCTGGAGCCTGTGTACCTGGCCAGCTAAGGCTGCAGTGCTGGTGGCTGTAGTGGTTAGAGCAGGTCCTGCTGCCCTCCTACCTGGGCTCCCTGCTGCCTGCAGCTTCCCTTTGAGCTGGGTGAGGGATACCAGCCTGTTAGCTGTCCCACTGGCAGGCAGCACTGGGTCAGTAGAACCCTTCTGCCCTTCAGCTCACCCTGAACCTACCAGGAAGGCTACAGAATGGTCCAGTGCCCACTTCTGCACAGCAGGACCAACTCTAAGAGGAAGAGGGGGGAAAAAAACAAAGAAGTCTGGCTATGGGGTGCACAGGAAGCCATGAGCCTTCAAGCCTCTCCCTTCCCGCAGCAGCTTTTGCCTCCCAGCAAGGGCCAAAGGCCTCCCAACTTCCCAGCACCTACACAGCTGGTTCACATTTAAGCTTAAACAAAAACACAGGCATGTGCTCCAAGCAGACAACTGGGGCATTATTCAGTTAGCAGCATCGGGACGCTGCTCCCCCCACCTCGCTCCCCATGCCTTATTATAGAACTTTAAACACTACTGATTAAATTGAAGCAGGGTTTTTCTAGGTTCAGCCCGTATCTCACATTCTCCCCTACCAAATCCAATCTCGGTATGTCTGTGAGCTATTTGGCATCCTCTGTTTTTTAAGAAACATAAGAGTTTTATTTCCTGCTGAATTGACCCACGGGGAACAATTGCCCACAGAACCTTTTTATTAGACCCCTCATAAACAGTGAGGGCTGTAGGGAAAGTAGTAAACTCACCATTATTGTTTTACCATCATACAACAAATGCAGAGAAACCCTATGTGAGCAGTGCCTGCATGCACACTGCCATCCCAGCTACCAGCATGGCACCTTCTGGGGATGGCACCCCGTGTGCTGTGAGCTTGTGGGACGTTTTGGAGGCCAGAATGAGCCTTCTTGAAAACAGACTTAAATGAATGACCGAGTGCAGCTGGGGAAGTGGCCCCACCTGTGAGCGTATCTTCAGTGCTGGCCCCAGCTTCAGCCCCATGTTGTTCAGCAGGTGCTCCTCTGTCAGCAAGGGCAGGGTCTCACCATCAATGGCCTGCTCACGGAATACCTGCAGGGAAGAGAGCAGGAGCTGGGCTCAGCACAGAGCAGCAGCACTGCGGGCCATTATACACGCACAAGACACAGGAGAATAGCATCTCCGCTCTGACAACCCCTGGGTCACCCCTACTGTTTGGAGAAAGTGGACCCGACTGGCTTGTAAAGTACAGCAGCCCTCAGTGGGCACATGCAGCCCTCACCCTGCTGGCTGATAATAAAGCAACCCCACAGAACACATCCTGATGCACCCAGCCATGCAAAACCGTGCCATTTTAATGCATTTTTAAACCTGAAAGAATAGTTTTGCCACTCTCTCTCTCAGCTGGCAAGGTGACGCAGGAGTTTTGTGCTGTGAAGGTCTGCACACATGGGCTTAGTGCTCCGTCAGTCAAACTAAGCAAGCCAGGTTCTGGGCCACGTCAATCCCATGCCCACCGTGTTGGGTTGTTGCATCCCAATCCCACAGCCTCATCTGCAGGGGCTTTGCATGGCACTGCCATCACCGAGCAGCACAATGAGGGCAGTTTTCCACTCCCTGTCAGATCGCAGGCGATGTTTATTTATTGCTGGGCTCCACAAGCAAAACTGCTTATGACTGCAGTGTGTGTTTCTGCTCTTTGACCCTGCGAAACTTAATATGCCCGTTTCCTTCCTCCGAAGACAGCGTGGCCAGGAGCCAACAGCCTCCCTCCCTCAACGCTAAAACCCAAACCCAGCAAAGCATCCACCCTCCCCAGCTGTCCCACGGGTGCAGAGCCACCCTAGGGACAAAGCTGCATATTGTTGCTGAAGCCTCATCTGCCCACGATGCCCGAGGAAAGCTGCCAAGACCCGAGCTGTGTGCCCAACAGGGATGGTGGCACGGATGGCATCCCCAGCACAGGGCATTACCTGAGTGTACTCAGTGCAGCCCGCCAGGTTGGACACGAAGCTGCACACGTCCTCCACTGTCCATTTGCTGATGTCCTCCAGTGCTGGGCTCTCATCGCCATCCAGAAAGAGACCTCCCATAGTGCCTGGGTCAGGGGTGGGAGGGAGGGGTGGGGAAAGGAACATAAATCATTAAAATCCCACACGGACAACAGCCAGCCTGCAATCTGAATATTTTTCTCTAGCCACACATTCATCTTTAATGACCTGTCAATTAAAGCGTTGGGCAGGGTCAATTCATAGCTTCTTCCTCCTGGAGGTCCCCAGCTTAGCAAGGGGGGCAGGGAAAGGAAAAATCCTGGCTAATGCATCACATGTGTGCAATGTGCTTCAGCTGCAGGGAAGAGACGGGGGAAGGGAGCAAAGAGAGGGGAATAAAGGGGGAAAAGGCACAGAACCCAGAGAAGCAGCAGCTCTGTGCCCTGGGGGAGGCTGTCCCCTGCTCCAGCCCTGCTCCGCTGTGCTGGCAGCTCACACAATGATAACAAATAGGCGGGCAGCTCCAAGGGATGCACCTTCTGTTCTAATAATGACATGTCACCGGGTGCTGCCGGCCTGGAGGATGCGAGAAGGGCAGCGTTGTTCCCTGCCAGGCCTCTGTCTGCCTCGGTGATGAATGATGGTCCGAGGGAGCGGTAATGGATTGTGGAGCAGCACACAGATGGGGCCCAGCGTGCGGCACCGAACGGCGCTCATCGTCCCAAGGCAGTGCCCCATGGACAGGTGTCCACAGCACAGCCCTCGTGTCCCTGCTGCAACCCAACCCAAGCCAACCTGACTCGTCATTTTTCCTCCAGCTGTTTTGGAAGAGCTGGGAAAGCTCCGCAGCCTCTGCTACAGGGATGCACAAAGCAAAAGAGCCCTTAGGAAAAGACCCAGGGTTTGCTCTGCGGATCAGCAGCGAAACCAGAAACGCTGATCGCTGCCAAAGCCTGCAGACAGGCTGGTGATGGAAATGCGAAGCGATGATAATAAATGGCTGTTACAGGAACTGGCGATGCCGGGGGCAGCGAGCCCACCCGCAGCACGGCTCCCCGCCGAGCCCCAGCGCCGCGCTGCCTCCTGCTAATTGCTCTGCTAATTGCTGTGAGCTGAGGTGGGTTCAGGCTTTTGGCTGACGGAGAGGTGGCGGTGGATTCCCTGCCTCGTCCCATCCGTGCAGCTTGCCGCAGGAGGCAATTACACGCACGCAGCCCAACAATTTGGGCTTGGAAACTGGGTGACCGCCTCCCTTCCCAGCACACCGCTTCTGGCCCTTCCCATTAAGAATTTCCACTGCTTCCTCCTCAAGCTGTCCATGGCCCCCATTGAAGGTCCTCGCAATTGGGAGATGCCTCCATCCATCACACTGGCCACTCCGTACGTGTGGCTGAGACTCAACTTTGTCCCTGCTGGCAATTATTACCATCCTTGTCTTCCCTCAGTGCAAAAGAAGACCTTTAAGCTCATTAAGAAGTGTTCCCACAGCCACAGAGAAGAATCATTAAGGTTGGAAAAGACCACTTAAGACATTAAGATCACCCCCTGCCCCGTCACCACCACGCCCGCACACACAACCACAGAATCCTTAAAGCTGGAAAAGACCTCTAAGATGCTGACCCACCACCACCACCGCTACATTCACTCACAGAACCATCAAACCACAGAACCATTACGGCTGGAAAAGAAAATCAGGTCATCACAGCCAACCGCTGACCCACCCCGCCACGTCTCCATGGTTTTTGAACACATCCACGGGCGGTGACTCCACCACCTCCCTGGAGACCCTTTTCCCAACACCCAGCCCCGCTCTTCAGCATGCTGCTGCACCCCAAAA
Source organism: Perdix hodgsoniae (assembly GCA_035772895.1). Taxonomy (NCBI): domain Eukaryota; kingdom Metazoa; phylum Chordata; class Aves; order Galliformes; family Phasianidae; genus Perdix; species Perdix hodgsoniae. The sequence continues at coordinate 52,365 of JAPSGF010000222.1, read as the reverse complement.
CCCACCTGCATGGAAGTAGGGGCTCATGGTGTAGGGGAAGCCGAAAGGCAGCGGCTGAGGCGGTGGGATGGAAGCTGGCGGCAGGTACTTCACCTCGCTCTTGTTGATGCCAGCACCAAGCAGGTGGCTGGGGGACTCAGCACTGGAGGAGCTGCAGGGCGCATTCTGGTTGCCGGTCCCTTCGCCCAGCTCCTTCCCCCCCTCGCATCCCTTGCCCGTCTCTTTGCACTCCTTCAGCTCCGTGGCTGAGCCGCTGCTCTCTGCCTTCAAGCTCTCCGGTTTCTCGTCGCTGACGTCGGCATCGCTCTCCGAGTCCTTCATCTCCTCATCATTACAGTCCTGTGCTCCATCCCGCGCCCGCGGCTCCGCCGGTTCCTTGGCCTCGCTGGTTCCTTGCGGCTCGGCACGGTGATGTGCCGCCTTCCGGCTGCCCCGCCGCGGCTGTTCCTTGGGCGGCGTGGAGCTGCTGGGGATGCTGGGGTTGAGGGACAGCAGGGGTGCGTTGTTGTGTCGCAGCACCAGCATGGCGTTGCGCCGGGACAGCTCGTCCCGCAGCGGGTGACCCTCGGGGATGTCGTGCACGTTGCGCAGGGCGGGGTGATCCGGGGGCAATCCGGGGTGCAGGCTTAGAGGGTCAGCAGCCAGCAGTCGTTGCCGGTGAAGGTTCTCCAGCTCCTTCTGGCGGATGATCTCAGCTGACATCTCCAACCTGCAACGAGAGAGGTGGGAGAAGGTGGACAGGGTGCTCCAAGGGCAAGCTCGCTGACCACAGCCTCACTGGAGCCTGGGGGTTCCTCAAGTACAGCCCCTGCACACCCAGAGCCATTTGGCTCATCCGGCCGTGCTGCTTAGGCACAGCTCCTCCAGACTGGCACCATTCCACAGGTGAAGGGGAAACACAATGGAAGGTCAAACAAGGAGTGGAAGGCAAGGGAAGGCAATGGAACACTAGGCAAGGCAATGGGAAGGGGGAAGGGGGAAGGGGGAAGGGGAATAACAGAAGAGAATGCAAAAGAAGGCAACAGAAGGAAAGGGAAATGAATGAAAGGTAATAGAAGGTTATGAAAAAGGAGGGAAAGTAATGGATGGCACTGGAAGGGAGCAGAAGACAAGAAAAAGTAATCAAAGCCAATGGAAGTCAACAGAAGACAATGAAATGTAATGAAAGCCAAGAGGAGGTAATGGAAAACAATGGAAGGCAGTGGGAGGCAACGGGAGGCTTGTCCTCTGCACTAGCCCTCTGTACTCCTTACCTTGCCAGGTTTTGCTTTCGTAGCATCTCTTGCTGCCGTGCAAACATCTCTGCTTGTGCCGGCTGTAGGAACCCGTAACCTGGGGAGAACACGGGGTCATTCATCTCTGCATTCAACCCTGGCTCACCCAGGGCCAGCTCTCCAGAGGGCTGTGCAGCGAAGGGCTGTGCTCACCTGGTGTCTGGCACAGGGCTGAAGGCACCCCGAGGAAAGGAGGTCGCAAGTGGGGCCCCAGGGCAATATGGGGAGCGTTCTGGGGTGAGAGCAGAGGCGGTGGGTGGGTTATCTCCCTGCAGGAAACAGAAAAGAAATCCACGCTGAAGACCTGGAAGCAGTGATGGGAGGGTGCTGGCTTAGGCAGAGCATCCCTTCTCTGCACCAAGGCTGAGACAAAAAGATGTCCACTGCCCATATGTAAAACTTGAAAAGAGGGATGCAAGCAGGGAGTGGAGCCCATGCCAAGAAATGCTTTGGGAGCTGGGCGGGCTGGTCAGTGAGCTGCAAGAGGTGAGAGGGGTGGGAAGGGGACAACGCGCGGAAGCACGGCAGGTAGAGCTTGCTTGCTTGCTTGCAAAAAATAAAAAAAATTAAAAAAAATTTGGAGAAAACAAGAATATGCAAGAAAGGAATAGGAGCCAAGGTCTCTTCCATTAGTCAAGTCTGCCCTGGGAGCCTGCAAGCAAATCTCTGCTTTCCGGCTGCACGTCTCTTAATTCCTTTTGATGGCCACTTACAACATTATTACCTTCACCGGGGCATCCAGAGGCAGAGCCAAGTGCTGCGCCATTTATTTTCATTTTACAGCATCTCCCCATAAAATCTGCTTTGGGAAGAGACTGGAAGGCAGCGGAAGGGAATGGGGATGGGGATGCGTGAGCGTGGGACAAGGGAAGGCTCCCAGGTGGGGATGGATTGCCAGCAGGGCACACCGTGGGGGTGCCACGGGCAGACGGCTCCGCGCAGCACCGCAGCTTTCCAATGCCCACTGCAAGAGGAGGATGCTGCCCTCTGAAATTCCTCCCCTCCGCTCCCCTTCCCGGCCGCCTCCGGCTCTCCTTCCCTCCCTCCTTCCTCCCCTAGCTCTCCTCTAAACTAATTGCACAGCTCGCTGTGTCTGGAGGAGAGCCACGGATCGATCCGTCGCTGCTGAAATGTTAATGCTAATCGTATAACCGCTCCGCCAGCACCTCGCACTTCGGTGGCAGCTCCAATTAATCTCAGGTAACGCAGCGCCGTGACCTTCGGCTCCGAGCCGGGGCAGCAGCCAAGCGATGCTTATGTAATTACACCATGAAGTGTGTAATCACCTGCCCTAATCCCCGAGGCCTCACAATTAGCCGAGGCCTCGGTCGCTGGGCTGCCAAGTGCTTTGCCACCCCGGACAGCCTGCAGATGAATAACGGACAATTAAAGCGGCATGACGGGGGCTAGGAGGTGTCCGTTCGATCGTAATTAGCTGTAATCATGGGGAGACGAGGCTGGCAGACGTGCCGTTCGTTTTATAAGAAGCAATTTAGGGAACAGAGTCGTTTTTAACCGTTCCCCAGCCAGGCAAGCGCTGGCTGCACCCCTGTATCCGTGGGCACGGAGAAGAGGAATGGGCGAGGGGAGAGCAGGGCTACCCACAGAGATGCTTAAAAGCCCACATTTTAGCTGAGAAAAGTCGATCTGTGCTGGGGACCAGGGCTGGGCATGGGAAAAATGGAAGGCTTCCTCATTAGTGGCAAGCAGAGCGTTAACCAGAGGATGGCTTTGCGCCGTAAGGTTGCACGCTGTGATCCCAACGGAATCCACACCCACTCTTGCTCAGCCCCTCTGCTCCAAGAGGGGCTGTGCCACCTCCGGCCCTGCAGGAGCTGAGATGCCCAGGGCTGGGAAGCGATGCTCCGCTGGGAAGGAGGGACCGTGCTGCCATGCACACGGCCAACACCAGCGGGGACCCCAATGGGGCGTGGGGGATGCAGTCTCAGACCAAATCCCAAAGCCTCACACCCTCCCCTCAGGCAGATCTCAGCCTTCAGCCCCATTCCTTTCCTTCCTCCTCTTCTTCTGCCTCCCTGAGGAAGGGCTGAGCTGCACTCCCAGATCACCAATGCAGCCCTGCGCCATCGCATCCGATAAGCCTCATCCTTTCTTTGCAGAGTGCAATTCTGTTACCGTGAAAGTGTTCCTGCATAGTGCCCCCAGCCCTCTTTTCCCCCTGCTATGCCAGCTGGAGCCTCCCGAGCAGAGTATTAGGGGATTTGCACTGCATGCTGCTAAATTTGATATGTCCTTTAACAGGAGACAAATGGTTCGCAGGGCTTAAAAAGTATTGACTTTTCTTTAACAATAAGCGCTAATGGCCTTCAAATAATCAATATTTAAAGTCATTATGGGGTTACACATTATACTGTTAAATCGGAGCTTCATGCTTTAACCCCATCGCATCCTCCCAGCGTGCTCCAAAGGCTGCGATGGGAGATGGGAACGGGTCTGGGAACGCAGATTGGAAGCGGCAAGGCGTGGAAATAAATTTAGAACGGCTGGAAGAAGGGGGAATAAGAAGGCATGAGAGCTCTGCTCCCTTCTGCTCTGCGTTTGATAGGAAGAGACACTTGAAACCCGAGGTAAGAGGCAGGCGGCACGCAGCTCGGGGCTGGCTGGCTGTGCTGGCAGCAGCCATCATCACGACACCTCCCAGCTCTATCCTTCCTTCTTCCAAATCTTTTTATATCTCCAACCCCAACCGCCCTCCCCTCCAACCTGCCTGCTGTAGGAGCTCCATCCCTGAGCAGCCCACCTGGAATCCCAGCCCTGTGCCCACCAAGCTGCTTCTGCTGCTGGGAACGGAGGTGCTGTACATCCACCTGCAGTCAGCACACAGACGTGAGCCCTCCGCCTCCATCACCACCTCCTCGATGCTCAGTGCCCACCTGAACCTTTGCCATTTCTTATCCCTTCGCAGCAGAGGCGCACAGAGGCTGCTCTGATTTACCCTGTGACAGAGAGCACGGCGGCCAAGTGCACAGCCCACTGCTGACAGCTGCAGGGAGAACGCATGGTAGGAGTCAACCCACAGCAAGAGTTGCCCCATGGCAGGAGTTAACCCATGCAATGCTTTCCTGCTTAGCACTGTGCAGCATCCCAATGGCTCCTGGGGTGCTCAGGCACCCGAGAAGACTGCACCTGCAGCAGGATGCACAGGCAGGGCTCTGCAGGGTGGTGTCTCAGGCCTGGAGCTGCTGGATTGGAGCACGCTTCCTTTGCTTCCCTGCCTCATTCCCACTGACACGACTCGTTTTGCTTGTGTGCAAGCTTGCACGTGGGTGCCAACATCCTGCTCCGTGTTGCTCTGCTCTGACCGCAGTTCTCGGGGACCTTCCTGGACCGTATGCTTTCAAAGCAAGGAAAACTATCACAATGAGGGAAACTGAGGCACAGGGTGACTTCCTGAGGGCTGCACGCACACCTGGCACACACACCCAGCAGCTTTACAGATGTGCCACACCTGGTGGTGCTTCGTGCACCTGGCACTGTGGGCATCCGAGATGGGGAGGTTGGGGGTTACCCAAAGGGCACCTGGCAGGGGAAAGTCTGCGCCCAGCCCTGGGGGATTCCTCTGCCCCAGATGGAAGGCAGGGGCTGCGGCTCCCGTGAGCATCCCCACCTCCCAGATCCGGTGGGGACGCACGCAGCATTCATTCAGTTCGTTTCCCTCTGGAGTTGCTGATCGCAGAGGGTGCAAAACGGGAGGGGAGGGACGGCTTCCCAGCACTGCTGGCAATGGGAGAGAGAAGCCTCGCCTCCTTCCTCCTCAAAAAAAAAAAAATTAAAAAAAAAATAATAATAAAAGGAAATTTCTTCTCTTTTTTTTCCATCCCAGCACATTCCTTCTTTCTCTCATCTGGAGAAGCCACAAAACACAAACTTCAACATCTCCACTCACTCCAGGCAGGGGGTCTGGGCTCCCCACAGCCACAGGGTGGGCGCACTGCCTCCTGAACACCCCGCTTTACACCTGCACGAACTGCAGCCCCCCCCCCCCCCCCCCCCCCCCCCCCCCCCCCAGCAGCGGTGGGTTACCTGTCGGGGAAGTGGCTGTCCCTGTGCTGGGGGAGGCCCTGCTTCCTGCGCTGTGAGGACGAATTGCCAGCTGTGGGGATGTGAGCTTCCATCGCTCCCGGGTTCCGCGCAGCCGCCGCCGCCGCCACCTCCTGCCGAGCCCGGAGGAGATCTGGGGAGAAGGGAAGCGATGAACCCAGGCCCCAACAACCCCGGGATCCCTGGTATCCCCC
>JAPSGF010000222.1:24150-46735 GCA_035772895.1 Perdix hodgsoniae | reverse complement strand
CCCCCCCATGGCCTGCGCCCAGCCCGGCAGCGGGATGCTGGTCCAGCAGGTTGCTGCATGCTTGGTGCCGCTGCGGGACAGGAGAAGGCTGCAGGTCCCTCACCAAACCCATCCGCACCATAAGACCCCCCCCCCCCCCCCCCCCCCCCCCCCCCCCCCCCCCCCCCCCCCCCTTTCCCTTTCTTTCTCACAGCTCAAACCCCACCGGACCGCATTAAAGCCCGGAGCACACCGAGCCGGGCACAGCGCTCCTTCCACGCTCATTAATTAATTACCTGCAGGACCCAGGTCACCCCTTGCGGCGGTAATTCAGCCGCCTGGCGTGCAGCCAGCTGCAGCAGCCGCATCGATCCCCAGCGACCACAACAACCCCCCCATCCCCTCAACCCCCCCCCCTACACACACACACAAGCTCTGCTATTTACAATCCTGCACTCTGACAGTTGGGAAATCAGATTGATGGACAGCGGGACGCCGCCGGTTCCAGGCGGGCTGGAGGGAAAAGAGGTTGAGGAAGGGGAGGAGGGAGATGGGGGGAAGCAATTAAAAAAAAAAAAAAAAGATTTCTAAATTATTAACGGTTTTTTTTAATTATTAATGGTATCGGTGCCTCCGTGTGAGCCGGCGGATAAACTGCGCTTTGTAGGGGCAGTAATAATTGATAGCTGCGGTGTGGAGCCCATCCAAAACGCACCGAGTTCTGCCTCTGATCCCCAACGCTCAGGGTGACCCTTCCACCAAGGAGAAAACTGAATCACAACCATTATATATATATACATACACTGGGCTTTTAAGGTAATGAGCTCCTTTGGTGGGGGAGAGGGGGGTGGCACCAGGGGGGTTCTGCCCCACGGAGCTCCACACCTCTGCCACGGTGTGGGAACACTGATGAGCGAATTCTGACTCTCCAGCAACAGGAATCGCCTTCTTGCCCCCAGAGAAGCCAATCAAATCAAACAGAGTGGAAAAGAAGACAGCCTCTTCATTAACCTAACAAGGAGCCCTGGGGATTTGCGCTCCCAGACTGGAGATTCTCCTCCAGCTCCTGCTGGATGGATGGATGGATGCTTTGCGGGTGCTGCTTGTGCTTCTTCCCCACAGCCCTGGCTGGGAAGCAGCGAAGGGGCTGTGGGTTTCTGCACAGCACCACTCGTCAGCAGTGCTCCTGCTCTCTGCTCCCAGGCTGGAGCGATGCTGTCACCTCCTGCCTCTCCTGCACTGCCAGATGCAGGCAGCTGGGTCCCATCCATCCTCCCTGCAGCACAGGAGCCGCAGCTTGTGTGGGGATGCTGAGCTCCTGAGGATGCTGAGTCCTCCCCAGGGTGAAACCCCCATCTGCCTGGTGCCCCCTTTAGGCACAGCACAGCATCGTGCAGCCACGCTGCATTCAGGCAGCCTTGTCCCCATCTGATGACAAACCCAACAGTGACCCTTCCTGTCGTGCAGCACCCAACAGGCACTGCAGGACTCTTCTCCCACACGACACTGCCCCAGCTCAGGGCACACAGCAGGCATGGAATAAAGCAGGACCAGGGGTCCCCTGCTGTCCTTAAGCACCCAACTCCACCTCAGAGGAGCAGACAATCCTGAAAAAGGCTGCAACCAGCTCCTTGGTGCTGGAAGCTGCAACCTACGTGCAACCTGGGAAGCCCCCACTGGGTGGCCTGGGGACCAGCGTGAGCCCTGGGGATGCAAACACCATTATATTCAAGAGATGCCGCCATGCACGAACCTGTCCCACTGACTGCAGCATTCCCCTGCTGCATCTTTGCTGCATCTCAGCTACACCTACACATTTTGTTTGTAAAGCCATGGGACACCTAACCCTCCTTAAGGCAAAAGGTGGCCGACACCAATTTTTGCTGCGTCTGCGTGCGCAAACTTTCTGAACCTCACGCTGTCGATGCTTAACGACCCCACATCCCAAAGCCCATCAACAAAGGGCATCCCGTGGCACCACAACCAGGCACAGCAGGCTGGGAACATCCCAACTAACAGAACCCGAGCTTCCCACTGCAAACCCAAGCCCTACCTCCATGGCTGGGCACTGCCATGCTGTTGGCCAGCTGGAAGAGCCTCTGCTGCTGCTGCTCCTCAAACGTGCCGTGTTCGTTCAGCGCCGACATCATGCGCCTGTAGTGCTCCTCTGGGGTCATCTGAGTCACCGAGTCCTCCAGCAGAGGCGTGTGGGAGTTTTCTGAAGGACAGGAAGGTTTGGTGTTGGGACAACCTCCCCTTAGCTCTACTACATGCAGAACCCAATGGGCCACGCTGCCGAGGGCCAGAGGTGCCACCACGTGCACACCGATGGCCATGCTCACACACAGCAACACCCACAACCTGCTGTAGCACACGCAGATGGTGGTCTTCAGCACAGGCAGCCTGTCACCCAAACACCAGAACGCAATCACACAACTGGAAGGACAACAGACGACCAGAGAACCACAGCATCACTCAGATCCCCACCCCCCCGTGCCCACTCCGCGCCCCCCGCAGTGCCACATCTCAGCACTGAGCACCCCGATGATGGGAACCCCTCCACCCTCCCCGGGCAGCCCATGCCCACACACTGCTGCTTTTGCACCTTTTTCCCCTTTGCCAGCCCTGATCCCCACGGCAGGCAGTGAGGACAGCAGGCAGTGCAGGAACACACGGCTGCGGGTCTGTGCATGCAGCCCCACCACCCTGAGGCCAACATAATCACACCCAGCTTGGCAACCAGGAGATGAAACCACAGCAGCTCTGTGTTTACTGTAAGCAATGCACAGTGATTACCTTTCTCCCCTCCACAGTGGTTTTATCTCGGATCTCCCCCAGGGGCAAACCCTTCCTGTGATGGGGGAACTCCCAGCAGCACGGTGGGCATGGGGTGGAGGCAGGGGAACCACGGGACCCCCTACAGCGTGCCCCCAGCCCCACACTGTGCCCCCAGTGCCAGGCAGGCACGCTGCCTGATGCCTTCCCTTCGCAGCTTGGGGAACTGTCACCCCCTCCCCCCATGCCCTGCCAGCTCACATTTCCATATGAGACGCCAGAATGTTCTGCTCTGTTTGACAGCTACTGCTGCACCGCCAGGGCTCCTCCTGAGCATCCCAGGGGGAGGGAGGGATGATGGAGGGAGGGCTGCTGCCCTGTTGGTGCCCAGCCCTATAGGTGCTTTTCCCTGGGCCAGGGAAGGACTGGCCCGCTGGCTCTGTCTCTTTGCTATGACATGGACTCACCTTCCCTCTTCCAACAGTTGGGATCCCAAATCCCACACCGGCAACCCATGGGGTCTGTGGCACAGGATGCAAAGACAGTTCTAACCCCCCTTCAGCCCCTTTACGTGGCAGGGAGCAGGCAAATCGAGACTCAGAAAGCATGAAATACTCCATCCCTTCCCTTCCCTTCCCTTCCCCCCCATTCTGAGGCCCAGAACACCTGCCAGGCGCCAAGAATTGCTGGGGAGCCCCCTGTGCTCGAGCACAACACAAACCAGGGAACGCGGGGGCTGCCAGACAGCTCAGACTTTCCACCCCGTCTTGCAAAGGGCAGGAAAGACTTTCTGAGAAAAGAAGTAGGTATGGAAAGTTTGCTTGCACGCCAGGCTTCCTGGGAACCCCTCTCAGAACGAGTGGGGGAATCCCTGCCTGAATCACCCGGAGCATTTGGGATCCTGAGAGCAAAGCCCAGGGCTGTGCTCAGCCATGCGGGGGCAGAGGATGGGTCAGCACGGAACCACTGCTCCCATGGCAAAGCCATCCATCCATTGGGCTCTTCCCAGGAGAATCCCAACGCGGCAGCAATAGGGCAGGAGGGCGACGGAAGGAGAAGCAGCCAAGGGCAGCATACAGGGTTCCCTCTTTGCATCCCCCAGTGAAAAGCTACGGTGCTGCTGGTTGGAACTGAGAGCTCACGGGAGGTGGTCACGTGAAACAAAAGATCTGGCAGGCTGCAAGAAGTGACATGAGCATCCCACAGTGCGGGGACAGGGAATCACCAGCACAGAGGGGCATCCCACCAAAGCAGGCACCATCACCTGCAATACATCCACGCACACCAGCGCGTCAGCTCCTGCTCTCAGCCTGCAGGACCCTCCCCATCCAAGAACACACCCCCCGAGGACCCGGCCCTGACAGCTCTCATTCCTTCCCACAGCCAGGAGAGTGCAGATGGGGTGGGCACTGCTGACAGCTCATTAGGCAGCACTTCACCACAAAGCCTGCACGCCCTCCTTTAGGCAACCCGGAGACAAACTCATCAGCTGCAGGCTCCGTTACTCCGCTGGCTGTAAAGAAAGTTTTCAAATCGCCTTTGCAGGAAGGAGCCGTGGAACAAATCAGATTTTTAAATCCCCTCTAAAAGAGAAACCTTCTGCAGATCACATGGCTGCAGGAACGCTGCCAGGCGAGCAGCCAGGCAGCCCCATCCTCCCCGCTCCCTTCAAGGGAGCAGATGCCAGCACGATAAGCCCCGCCGTATCTTTGATATTAAACACGTCAGCAAGGCATTCTGCCTGAAGAGCAGACACCCCTCAAACCCGCCGCAAAGCTGCAGCCTGCTCTGCAGACCGCAAAACCACCCTTCTAATTAAGAGGCGGTCCCCCCCGCCCTCAGTGAGATAAAGCCCCCCCTTCCCCCCCTTCCCAAGCTGAATTAAGTTAAGAAAGGAGAAGAAAGGGGCGGAGGGAGGTGACACTTACCCTTTGGGGACTCACTTCGGGCTTTCTTGCTCTCTAACGGGCACTCACTGCTGCTGTTGGGAGAACATACTCTTCTCTTGCCTAAAATGTCATCTAGGAGAGATGAGAGCTGGGTGTCAGAGGCTGCCCCGTGCAGAAGCAGCCTGGGGGGGCTCTGCTGCTCTCCAACTCGCGCTCACGCACACTACAGGCAAAGGGAAAAGAAAAACCACCCCCCCCCCCCCCCAAAAAAAAAAAAAAACAACAAATAACCAAACCCTAAAGTAAGAAAAATCATCATCCCGAGAGCCGCGCTCTGCTTTCCTAATCACGCAGCCCCAAAGCGCGTAATGACTGCTGGAGCTCTGATCAATGCCACGCTCTCCAGCCATAAATCCCCAACCCGCCTCGTTTCCTTACTGAGTTTCATCGTTTGTTCTGCTGCCTTTTGTCCCCCCGGTGCTTCCACTCCTTTCATGCCCCGATGCAAAGCGACCGGGGAAGGAAAAAAAAACAACACGCCAAAAGCACAACAGCTCCGCGAGTCTTCCACCACCGCGTCTCTCTCTCTCCCTCTCTCTCTCTCTTCCCCCTCCTCCCTCCCTCTCTCTCCTCTTCAAAACCTCAAGGTCCTCTGCAATCTTTCCCTTCGGAAACGCTCGAGCCCTTTGCATTAGCGCAGCCCCACGAACCAAATACCCAACACACAATTACAGCATCCCCAAACGGATTCCGAATCGATAGCCTCCCATAATAACGCCGGGGAAACTGAAAGCATGATGTTGCATATGGGCAGGAAGGAAGAGGCTGTTTGTCACTGCGAGCATCAAATCCTCATCTATCAAGGGCTTGTTAAAGATGCAGCATCTTCGGGAGGAGAGCTCGCAAACAAGCAGCATCTGAGCCAGCACACAGAGCACCTGCAAGCAACGCTGCTGCAGTTTGCAGCGCGCGCTGGGTAGGGGAGGTGACACAGCCCCACGGTGCTATTTGTGAGCAAGCAGATTCCAGGTGACATTGTGAGCCACGCCAAGTGTCCTTCGTGCTCAGGGTCCCTGGGTGGGCCCGGGTGCTGCACCTCCCCTGGCACTGAGCACCACGCTGCAGCCCAGGAGCATCCCCAGCTCCGCACGGCTACAAGTGGCACCTCCTGGCTTCCAGCAGCACAGGCTGCCCCCTGCACCACCCACCTGCTAGCACAGACAGCACCGAGCTGGCAGCAGAGCCCCAATAATTGCCATAAAACAGCAGTGATGGGAGAACAGACGGAAGGATGGAGTTGGCCAGAGTTCACATCCCAGGTGTGGAGGCACGATTCAGCCTTGGCTGCCATCCACATCCCATCAGTCCTCCTGCCTCAGTTTACCCTTGAAATAACTTCTCCCAGCCTGGCCAGCAAGCAGCAAACCCATGTGGGTTTTTTCTTTTCTTTTTTTTTTCCCACTTTTGCCTCCTGCCTTCCACAACAGCCCAATTGGGAAGGATGTCATCAGCAGGACTGCACTGCAATCAGGGCAGGGTAGGTGACGCTGCCCACCCCCATGCAGATTGAGAAACGAAAATGCATTTTTTCCAGTCACTGTACTCTGACAAGAGGATTTGAGAGCCTAAGGCAGCTGGGCAGGCTGGAAGCTCAGCTCTAGGCTTCCCCACAGAGCATCATCAAACCCAGCCGCAGGAGATGACAATTCCCAGAACCACACCACGATGCTTTGGCAGCAGCTCCGCAAGCTCAGTTCTCTCCAATCCCTCAGCACAACGCGAATGACAGCTCTGCAGGGACACAAGGGACGTCCTTCCCCACCAGTATCAGAGCCCTTGGCTGCCCCCAGCAGCAGCCATGGGATGAGGGGCCAGGCAGGAGGAGCAGCACGCCAGTCCCAGCCCTTGCCAGCAGGGATCAATGGAACAAAGGCAGAGCGCAGCGCGAGGTCATGGGAAGAGCGGGCTGTCCTTTAACAGAGGGCAAGGAGAATGGAAATGGGAATGATTGGAGGGCCAGGCAACGGGTTTCTGCCACTTAGCAGCAGAACAAAGGCAGCATCCTCCAGCAGCAGGTCAGCTGGACGGCCCTGAGGACATGGCAGCAGCAGGCTTCAACTCTGCATTACCGCACCGTGTTCTCCCCACGCTCCGTCCTCTCTCTCCACATCCATTTGTTGGCTGCTGTTTGAAGTAGCTGCAAGCTGTCACTCTCAGACCCCTGTGTCACACAGCACAGACCCGTGTCACCGTCTCAAGCGGAAAGCAGCAGGATTCCCAACGTGCAGCACATCCTCCATCCATCCCTAGGCTGGATCCCCCTTCTCAGCTCTCACTGGCCATCTGCCTCTCCTCCCACCATGCAGGCAGCATCCCCGCTCCTTCCCACCTCCCCATGCCCAGCCCCAAAACCTGCTCCAGTATTTCCCTTCCCAAGGGAGGAAGCAGGGCTGAGCCATCCTCTGACCCCTCTGGAATGGGGCTGGTTAATAGGAAAGGCACACTGATGTCCCCCAGGTCTCCCAGCTCCCTGCAAAATTCCCTTTTACGGCGTGCACCGTGCCATAAAAAGGTGGTAAATATTCATAGTATGGAAAACACTCACGGAGAGGATATACTGCACTTAAGAGAGAGATCTGGATTCATTTTATATGCTGCAGAGAGGCTGTTTAGCAATTGCAAACTTGTGAATCCCCCCCCCCCCCTTGCTTTTTGGAAGAGATGCATGGAAGGAGGCAGGGCTGGAGGTCCAGGCGTGCTGGGGACCTGCTGGCTTTGCAGTGCTGTGCCCTCAGCACCATTTAAATGTCCAATTGCTCTCATCCAACCCCTGCAAAGCCCCGCGCCGCTGCAGCCCGTGACAGCTCTGACAGCCAGACTCCTTAATTCCTTTTTCTTATTCCCTTAATCTGTCATCTTTATCAGGCTGAGGAAGTGCCAGGCAGCGTGCAGGAGCCCCGGCCCCGATCAATCTCCACATTACAGCTGACAGAATGGTGCTAATAACTTATTGATCCTATGTTTGCCAAGCCCCACTGGGGTGGGAAGGCTTCCATTGATTGGCTCCGAGGAAGGGGCTCTCAGCTGCCAAGGGGGGAAAAGCCATCCAACTGCCCTCTGCTGAGGAGCCCGGGGATGGAGGGAGGCTGGGAAGGGCCAACAGGAGGACATGGGAGTGGATTTGATGCATAGGAACCGACGCATCCCTGTGCACATACACAGCACCAGGGAGATGCCACCGTGCTGGCAGTTTGTTTTCAGCTGCCTGTAAGACACCTGGGAGAGGAGGTGGAAGCAGAGGAGGTTATTTTTGGAAGCAGGATCATCTCGCTCTTCCCAGAGCTGCAAGGAAAGGGAGGAAAAGTTGCTGATTATATACAGCTGCTTGGGCTGCTGTGGTGAAACCCATCACTGTGACCCTGCATAAAGGTGCCCCTGCCCAAAGCTATGCTGCAGCTGCACCTGCAGGGCACGGCAGAAGGGAACGCCAGGCATTTCCACGCTGGGTTTTGCCATTTTCGCTTCGTCTCCCAGGACTTCCACCTCCGAAGGGTGCTGGGTGCCTCCTGCTGGGCTTCAGAAGAAACAAACAGGAACCTGAAGAAAGCACAAAGGGCAGACAACCCCGAACAAGACCTGAACGAGTGGCACAGACCCTTTCACCGCCTAGGTGAGCAGCCAGCCCTTCCTGCAAGCCAAGGTGCTTCGGCATCCAGCTCCCAGCTGTCCATTTGGTGACGATTTTCTGCTCAATTTAAGGCAGCAATTCAATAGAGGCAGCTTGGCTGTTGTTGTTTTGCTTTGTTAAATGAAAACACGGCTGCATCCCAGCTCATTATGACACGCAGCCACTCGCTGGGATGCTGTCTCTTACCATTAGCCACAACATCCCTGGGCCCAACCCTTCTTCTCCCCTCCCCTGCAGATGAAAGCTCCAGGTTGGTGCCACGTAAAGCAGCCCCAAGGAAGGGGAGGCGGGCAGCTACAGCAGCCACAAATCCTCAAAGCCCCCAGACCCATTTTTAAATGCTAATCTGCTTCCATTCCCTCCCAAAACTTCTCCTCCTTCGTCCCACTGGCAGAGCATTGGGTGGAAAGGCATGACAGGAGTGTTAAAACAGAGGAACAAATAACCCTGGAGAGAGGAGAGAGAGAACCACAGAACACCCAGAGTTGGAAGGGACCCATTCCAAGGTGCTGCTCTCAATTAAAACCCCCCTTCGAGGTACTCGTCCTTTCCTCCTCCATTTGGCATATTATATCCCCAGCATGACTGTTGTTTAGTGAGCACCAGAAGGGAAGGACAGAGCAGAAAACCCATGGGAAAAGAGAGGGGAGAGCATCCCCCCATCCCAGGTGAGCTGTGGGCATCACCCAATCATCACAGCTCACCTCCAGGTCTCTCCACCCAAGACCAGCCTTACTTTCAGCATCTCCGCTAGAGAGCTTCAATTTTAAATGATTATCATCTCTTGGGTTTTAAAATAAGAGTCAGTTTCAGGGCAGAGCAGGAGGAGATGGATGGAAGCCCAGTGCAGACACAACTGATGTCCAAAGTGGAGCTGGGTATCATTTTAATCACGGCGAGCAGCAGAGAAGAGAGCTAAGTTCCCTTGCTCTGCATCTCCAATCTGCACAAACAGAGGTCTAGCAAAGAAGCCAGGAAAGACGAGGCAGGAAGCAGAGCTCTGCCTGCCCTACCTTGGGCTGATCTGCCTCTCCATGCCCCGGCTGTTCTCATGCACCTCTACAACACACTCAGAGCAGCACAAGGTGTGCACCAGCAGCACAACCATCCCCTGCCCCCGTGAGCACCGGCAGAGCAGCAAAAGCACCTTTCTCATTTCTGACTATGAATGCATTTTCCAGGCCCTGCAGCTCCCAGCTTTGCTCATCCGGACTTATGCAGATGCTCGAGCCCTACCCTGCAGAGCCCAGAAACAACAGATGCCATTTGTTCCCAGCAGTTTCAGTCCCTTTCTACATGGCAAAGAGCATTCAAGACCCAGTAATAATTCTGCTTTCCCAGTCCAGGCCGTTCAGAACTACAGCACTGCCTCTAATCGTGGTCTCAACCATAAATCAAGCAGCTCTCACAGAATTCATCATAAACCAACCATCCCTGCCGACTCTGATCCTCTTCTTGGCCCCATGGGCCCTGCAATAGACAAACCTCCTCTGTTTGCACTGCCCTCTGCTCAGCCCAAGAGCCATGTGCACCCACACTAGGCTCCTCACCCTGCCCTACATGCAGACCAGAAGCGGCGTGAGCATCAGTTCCAGCTCACACTGCTGTCCTCGTTGCCTCAACTCTGCATTTCTTCCTTCCCCTGCAACGGGAGAACCTCACACAACAAATTCCAGCAGGTACAAACGAGGATCTCTGCCTCTCACCTTTGCTGCTGCACGGCGAGAAGCACGCTTTGCATTTCTGGCCTGTTAAGGATCTCAGCATTTCAGCAGCACTGATAAGGGCCGGCCGTGTCCCCGTGAAGCAAAACAACATTAAAGACCATTCGAACACACGAGGTCGGCCGAGACACCCAGACACGAGGCAGGTCACAAGGAACAACTTATCTCCCCGGCCAGTTTGCCTCTCAGAGCTGTGTAATGAAGGGGAAAAGGAGATTCAGCCGTGCCAGCAAGGAGGGGGAACTGCTGGGGCTGCTCTGCAGACGGCACAACCCCCCGTGCAGCCCCAGCCAGGATGGAGCCTCATGCAGAAGAAGAAGCGGGGAAGCCTCTGATTAATGAAATTACAAATCAAGCCACGCTCCCTGCAAGGCCTTTCTGCTTCACTTGATGCTCACCCCGGGGATGTTGCACTTTGCTGGCACCAGCTGCTTTGCAGCAGTTTAACACAGACTGCTGGACGTCAGGATAACGCCGGGCTGAGAGCTCAAAACACTGCGGCACTTCACAACCCCGAGAATTCCCTTCCACCTTCACTGCCACCCAAAACACCACGAAACCTCGCACAGCTCACTCTGAACAACAAAGAGCCACAGGGAAAAAACAGAACGGAGCCGTCGCAAGGAATGCATGAATTTGGGGGTGAAGGAGCAGGACTGGCTCCGACCGCTTACCTGCAGCTCCCAAGCCAACATCCACGCTGTTCCTCTTGAATTCACAGCGGCTCTGGGTCTCTGGCATAACGAGCTGGCGGCTCTGATGCAGGTTGGAGATGATAGTGGAGAGGTCGTTATCACGGCTGCAACAGAGCAGAAAAGCACCAAGTTAAGGAAATCCTATTTGCCGCCACGTAATTGATTTTCGCGTGCGGACGCCCGCGTGAGCAGCTCAGGTTTACCCCAACCTGGGGGGGGGGAGGGGGTGTTTCTCCTTGGGATCCATTCCCAGATCACCCCCCCCCGGTTTGGGAGAGCAAAACGCTTCCCGTAAAGGGCTGAGCGGCCGCCAGCTGTCAGCTGTGCCAGATACACACAAGGTGCGTGGGCCGCGTGGATGGAAAAACTGAACTGGAGCTCCGTCCCAGCGCTCGTAGGAAACTTGAACGGAGAGAACTGATAGTTTTCTATCAGCTGCCATCCCCCTTCTATCCTCGAGAAGTAAGATTTTCCATTCCAGCGCTGCTGGAACGCGCGGCTGTTTGCGTGGAAACTGCTCTTCTGTTCAGAGAGAAGCCCACCGTGGATCTGCACACGTGCTGCACCCGGAGCGCATGGCATAGCTCTACCTACAGAGCCCTTGGAGCACTATCTGCTCCTCTCCTTGCATCAGAGTGCCGAGGAGCAGGCTGGGTCCAATCAGTTTTGGCTTCCCCCCCCCCTACGGAGAAGGACCCAAACTCAGAAAGACGCTCACTGCAGCCAAGCTCTTGCAAAACACTCCTCCATAAATGCAAACAGAAGAGCTGCGAGCCTCTCCAACGCTCACCCTCCACCTCCCCAGCAGCAGGTGCCCAGCAGGGCTGCACCTCACCCATCTCCCTGCAGGAAGATGCCCACGGGGGAGTGCAGCCCCCCATCCCCAGCCCTACTCACGTGCCAAGCGTGCCCGCCCGGTGCTGCCACACACAGCACATGGCCACTGCTCCCACTGCAGGAGATGGCCTCACCTGGGAGCAGCGGGACTGCATGCAGGGCGCATGGTCTGCGCTCACCCAGCTCCCGCCTGCCCTTAAATATCCCCTTCTGATCCCCCTTTTCTCCCCCCCCTCCCTCTCCTCCCCCCAGCCCACTCTCAGCACCAGATCTGCGGCCCCGGTGCACAAGCGGGGGCTAATCTGTCGTCTAGCTGCCGGCTAATCAGATAAGTTTAGGGCAGAAAGTCTTTCTAGACAGAGGTACTTTCCGCGGGCGTCTGGCTCCAGATTTTCACAGGGCACAGCAGACAGGAGCGGTTCTCCAACCTGCTGCTCCCCCCGGCATCCTCAGGGATGCTCAAATCCCAAAGCTGCTGAGCACCCGGTGCGTCTTCCTCCGCTAAACCCGCACGGATTCCTCCTTATGCAAGCAGAAGGCTCATGACTTAAGCGAGCCCACAGGTGAGTGGGAAGCCCATTTCTCCTTTGCCAAGCACTTTTGGGTCTTATCCTCTTTCAGCTGCCACCTTTAAGATGCATTATGCAAATGTTTTGGCGTCTTAAGTCATTTAGGGGATTAATGTGAAGTGATTATCAGTTCTTTTTAATCATGCCAATCAATAACTGGATGTCAGGGACAGAGGACAAATGCAGATAAACGCTGCCATCAGCACAACGCCTGGGAAGGGATGGAGGAGTGCAAGGGGAGAGAAAAATCGGATCGTGACATCTTTGCAATGGCAGAGCATCCTGCATCCCAACGAGCACCTCTCACAGGCGAGCACACCAACCTATTCCTTCCTATGGAAGGAATGGGCTTCTGCCTACACTGAAATGCAGCTGCCTTCCACAGGGAAGGAAACGGCATCAAATCTTAAGTTTTTATCCCCAAAAGCCACCTATGTGGCGTCCCACCACATTTATCAACACCCCAGCACCGGCAGCACACTTAAGTCCTGACCCACGCCCAAGGAGGGCTGATGGCCATCCCAAAAAATACACCTTTGCCCAATGGTTCCGCAGAAGACAAAGCTGACACGGAGGTGACACTGAGGGGAAAAGGGACACAGAGCAGAGCACGTAGGATCAGACAGCTTTTAGCACGTTGCACCATCCCCAGGAGCAGCTCTGCAGCACTGGTGTGAGCTGGGAGCTCACTCTGCCATCCCCTGCCCGCTCAAGACAGAAAACTTGCTGCATTTTCACCAGCAATCCTCTTAGAGCTCCAACAAGCAAAGCCCAACTGACTGCTTTCAATCCAATGTCTTTAAAAAAAAACACTAAGTAACAATATATAAAAAAAAAATCCAACCTTGAGGAAGTTTAACCTGGAACTGAATCTCAGCTCTCCAGGCGCCCTCTCTGTCCCCCTGCAGCTGGCAGAGCATCCTCCCAGCTCAGTCCTGCCCTACTCCAACCCATCCCCACGACCACCAGCCCTACACCACCAGCTCCACTGGCCATTAAACCCCCCCCAAAAACAGTGTTTCTCAACACAAAGCAGCCCCTGGAAAAATTCCCCCCCAGCACTCACCTCTGCCAAAAGCCAACTGCACACCTCCCAGTGCTGCCCCAACCACCAGCACTGATGCACAATGAGCAGCACCTGGGCAGGGCTGGCCCACACCTGCTCCTATCACCCCGCTGGCCAATGCTGGCCCTAGGGCAGCTCCCTCTGGCCAGCTGGGCCCTGATTGCTCCGTCCTGCTGACCCTGGCTGCTGGTAATTTGTGCTCACATCCTTGCCTTGCTGGACTCGGTGATCACGGCAGCCTCTTCCAACCTTAACCACAGAATCACACAATCACAGACCCGCGTAGACCCACGAGATCCCCATATCCAACGCCAACCCATGTCACGGTGAGCCTCTGTGTCACATCCTCACAGTTCCTGAGCACCCCCAGGGATGGTGACAGCCCCGGGAGCAGCCTCATTACTGCAACCTTGATGTGCACAGAACAGAGCGGCAGCGCACGCAGCCAGCACAAGACTGAAGACCTTTCCCTTGCAGGGAATGCAATCCAGTTTGCAGGATACTAAGATGCAAAACCAGAGATATCGACGGACAGCAGCACCTGAAACCTGGCTGCTTGTCCTGGCAAGCGTGAAGGCAGCACAAGACCAGCACCAAGGATCCCCAGAAGGAAAAATGAAACTGGTGGGAGAGCATCACCCCTCCAGCTCCACTCCAGCACAGCCCCACAGGCAGGAGCCCCCACTGAGGGGATTGCAAAGGGCCACGTGGGGGATTTCCCCATCTGTGTGCAGAAGGCTGTAATCCCCCCCAGGTGCTCACTTGCAGCCCAGCAGGGCACAGGGCTCTGCTCTCCTTTGTCTCGCTGCCGGGTGCTGCCGATGCAGGCTCCCCCCACCCATGCACAAACACACATGCACACACAATCAGATTAAAGGTCTGATCCCTTCCAGTAGCATAATATTATATTTTAAAAACCGGATTAGAGAAGGGGGCTTGAGCAAGATACACATCTCCCGAAAGGTCAAGGAGGAGACAAACAGCCTCCTGTGGGGCTGCAGGTTGCCATGGCAGTACTGGGTTTGCATGGGGTTTGGGTAATTAATGGTTTAGGGCCGTGGTGACACAGGTGTTTGTGAGCAGCAGAGGTGCCAGGACAGCCTGGGCACTTCAGCTCCCTGAGCACTGCTGCAGGGAGAGGCTCTGGGCTCGCTGGGATGTGGCTCGGTGATGCTGACAGCTTCGTAACCCCTCATTTCTGGATGATGGGAGCTCTGCTCACGGGGTGTCTGCAGGTATTCCTGCTATTTTAGCATCCTGAGCTTTGCAATGCATTCCTAGCACGAGCAGCCTCGAGTCTGCAACGCTGAGCTTCACCCAGCCCTGCATCTGAGCAGTGAACCCAGCCTAGCTGAACTCCTTTTGTCATTTCCAATCACAGCTGACATGCTGTTCCCTATCTGAACCCACCGTCCTGGTTCTGTGACATTGCACTGAGCAGCTGCACAGAGCAGGATACATTCAGGAAGGCTGGGGGGTGGGAAAGGGGCAAAAAGAAGCGAGCGCTGATGGCTGAGTGAGGAATGGGACGCTGTGCTCATTGGGATGTCCCTCCTGCTAAGAGCTCAGGGACAGGCAGCAGTGCTGGGACATCTCTAAGGCCAACTCTGGCCAACCACAGCTGCACGTGGCGCAGAGCTCACACTAAACTACCCCGAGGTCAGTGTCAGTGTCTCAGTGACCTTTACTGCTGTGCTCTGCAGAGCCTCAGAAGGGACCCATCCCACCAAACGTACTGCATGCCATGCCTCTGCCCATTCTCCACTGCAAAGAACGCCCCAGGCTGCTGCAAGCTGCCATCCCATGGGAACCCTGGCCTGCCACCAGGCTCTGCCTCGCTGCCAAGGAGGAGAAGGGGTTGGGTTATTACAAAAGCTTGGGCAGTTTCCAAATCCTAATGAATGGGAGCAACAGATCCCCCCCTCCAGGAGCGCAGGGAAGCAGTGATGAAGGTTCTCCCTGCCCAGAAGCTCGCCGTGCATCACAGGGAAACGCAGCACTGAGACACGCTGCCAACTAATGGCTGCAAAAATTACCTCTGGAGGAAAAGAAACCGCCGCTAATGCTCTGTGTGAAGGCTCTGGCTGCTGTGCTATGCTTAATGGCACTGCCTGGCCCTCTGTCTCCCCAGCACGGGTGGCTCTGATGAGGTTCTGTAATGGCACAGTAATGGGGCACCAGCAGTCACTCGATAGCTGCAGTGCTTCCAGGAACAGGCACTCACGAGGCTGTCAGAGCAGCTGCCTGCATGGAAAGGTGCTCCCCACGGAGCCCCAGTGCAAACAGGGAAGGATGAGTCTATCAGATTCGCTATGCGCAGCCATCCTCGTGGGGGTACCGATGGATCAGGAGGAGGCAGCGGGTACCAGACATGCCACCAGCTTCTGTGAGTGACTTCTGGGAACAACAAGGTCGGTTGTTCCGAGCAACATCTGCAACGGAACCCTCTGCCCAGCAGCGCTTGTGAAGTTAAGCAGGGGAGCAGGCAAGGATTTGGGGTACCCCCAGCACCCTGGGGATGCTCAGCTGCTTCTGAGCCACATTCGGGCTGGGAGCGACGCCTGCTAAATGTGTTTCACTTACGGAGATTAGCGGCGGCTGCATCTTTAACAAGGAGAAGGATGGGGAGACTAATGGATGGAGACAATTAACCAAAAGATAAATCAGTGTCGCAGTCCTCACAGCCAGCGGAGGCAGCCAGGCGCCCGCAGGGTCTGGGGATGGGATGCACTGCTCTGAGCGACTGCAAAGAGCGATGGCACGGAGTGGGAGGGCAGGGAAAGGGCAGAATTGGGCCAAAATTCCCATCGTTTCCAACAGTGGCTGCTTCCTGGTGCACTGCAGCCCTCCAAACAACAGCAGGAACCTCACCAAGCGTCTGCACGGGGCGGCACGTGGGCACGGGGAGGGCGGGAGGCATGGGCCAGCGAGGTGCTACAGCCAAAGAGCCACGGATGGAGCTGCTGTACGGAGGGAGCAATGCTCTCCTGCTGGCCTTCTGCTGATTTTCAATCGGCTGCAGGGCAAACGGTGAGGAACCAGGTCAGAAATAGATGGGTGTCTTCCAAGGGACAGGGAGCAGGGGAGCGATGCTGGGTTTGGAAGGGAGCAGAGGCTCTGAGAGGCAGCACTGGGAGGAAAATAAAACTGAAAAATATTTCTTTTTAAATATGTTTCACCGGCTCTCCATCCCCTTAACGATCACTCAGTAACTGCAGGGATTATATTAAATTTTACCGATCGATACCGCTGCCATAAAACTGTCCCAGCCCTCTGCCCCTCCCTCCAATAAAGAATAAAGAATCCAATATGCAAAAGGAGGGATGCAGGGCAGCGCGGGTTGGGGCAGGGAGAGCCGAGCAGCACGCAGGGCTGTGTCTCAGCAACCCCCTGGTTCTGTGCTGTGCCATCCTCCTGTACCACTGAGTCCCTCCTGGGAGCACCAGAGATGCTGGAGAGCGTGGCTCCGAGGAAGCAGACAGCATCTGTCAGAGCTGGAGGCGGTCTGGTCGCTCTCCCCTCCTTGCTTTGCCCCCGCGATGGGAGCAGAGCGGTGTCAGAGCGCAGCGCGGGGATGGGGAGGGGATGTAAATCAGTGCTGTGCAGGGGGGGCATAATGAGCTTTTTATGGAAGCCATTAAAAGGAAAACCCAGACTGGTCTATAAATACTGTTGCATCATTACAGCGGCGAGAAACAACCTTATGTAACAGCACAGCTACACAGCGCTGGGACTGGGGGGAAATAACAGCCCTGAGCTCTCTCTTGTTGGTTGTTCAGATTTCTCTACCCCCAGACTAAAACTGATCACCCATTTCCAAAGCAATGCGCACACAGCAGCCCTTGAAGAAAACGTATCTCCTGCAAGCAGGTAGAATGGAGACCCTCCACCTCCAAACCCTGCGCGCATCCAGCAAAGTGGATCCCTAAGAGACGACAGATCCTCCGCTGCTCCTCATCAGCGTGCCAGCTCCCCTGTTCAGCAAAGAGAAAGGGCCCTTCCTACTGCTGGAGGTGCTCCCCACCTTCCAGCCCAGCAGCACTGCATGGACACTTTCCCATCCAGCAGTGCCCTGGCATGGCCTTGCAGTGCCAGGCAAGGTCAGTGCCAGCACCAGGGGAAAGCCTGGGGCTCCTGAGTCAGCAGGGAAAGCTCTGCCCCCTCCCTGCTTATCAGCTGGAATGGCAGCATCCTGCTGATGGACACCTTCCCAGCTGGCAGGCGTTGGCCGTGGCAGGCAGAGCAGGATCAGCCCTAAAGCTGGGCGCAGCAGGATTTGGGTCAAGGATTTGGAGGCCGCGATCAGGCGACTCGAAAAGGAGCGGGTGGGGGTGGGGGGGAGCTTGTAGCTGTGAAACAATAGGCAGCTGACCTGCTGCCAGCCCACAGCACTGTGCCATCACACGGGAAGATCAGCCCTGGGCAAAGGAGCTGCTCCTGCACACTTCCTGCACACCTCTCCCATCCCCATCACCAGCAAAGCGCTGGGGAGGCTTGGGAACGCCTTCTGGCTCCCTGTCCTCATTTCTACAGTTCATCATCTCCAACTTTTCGCGCAGGTTGCAAAGCCCCAGAGCTGGCACCGACCTGGAGATCAGTGTCAGTACCTTGCCCTGTGCCCAACAGCACCGTGCAGCACCAGGTGGGGCTACCTGTGCACACAGCTCGGTGCTGCTGCAGCTAACAGGAGCTCTGATGCAGCAGCTGCATCCACAGCCACAGGACCATGCTGTACCCCAGGAGATATTGCATCCTATGCACAAGATACGAGCAGGACCTCAGAGCACTGCTGCCCCTCTTTCTGTGGATCCCTTGGGTACATGTATATTGCTTCCAGGCTTCAAAATCAATTTAAAAAATCCCAGCCTCGCTCTGTCCTCCTCAGACATCAACCCTGACCTGTGCTGCTGGAATCTCCTCCTTCCAAGGAGATGTCACCCACCAGACAGGGGCAAGATGTCCCTGTTGGCCACGGGTGTCCCCATTCAAAGCAAGGAGTTGGACCAGATGGCCTTTAATGGCCCCTTCCAACTCCAACCTTCCACGGCTCTGTGACGACAGAAGGAAAGGGAAAGGCAAGGGAACAGAGGCAAGAGGGAAGGGAGGGAGTTTTAGACACCTGCAGACCCCAAGCCAGCTCACACAGACCTAATTCTCCCTCCAGACTTATCTTGGGGAAAAAAAAAAATCATCTTGCAATGTCCTGAGCAAAATGCTCATAAAATTTCATTAATGTTCATGACAGTTCATAAAAATGATCAGTAGAGCTGGCAACTCCAAAATGAGCTGGAAATAAGTTTAAAGATGTTTTTATTGTAATCCTGCTTCGTCGTTCAGCCCATAAATAAAAAGAAGATGGAACTGCACCACACTGAAGCTGGGCTGGAGATGGGGAAAAGATGAAGCGCTGTGATGAAGCACAAGCCCAGCCCATTGCTAAGGGCACCTCATGCTGACAGACAGCTGTGACACGTGCCACAAAAGCACTCGGCACTGGGATGCCTGTATGGCACGCTGTGAGCCTCAGATTTCCCCTCCTGTTGCAGCGGTGCAGGTAGGGCTGCTGATTTTGATGACCTATCAGGCAGCCCCAATGTGTCTCAGAATTAAGGTTAAGGTTGGAAAGGACCTCTAAGATCCCCAACTCCAACCCCAACCCGTCCCCACTGTGCCACATCTCCACACTGAGCACCTCCAGAGGCGGTGACCCCTCCTCCCTGGGCAGCACCACCACTTTTTCAGGGAAGAAATGTTTCCTACTGCCCAACCTGAATGTCCCCTGGCACTACTTAAGGGCACCACCTCTCACCCTAAGCACAACTGTAACCCCAGAGCCAAAAGTCACTGTGCAACAGCACAGAGGGCATGGTGACCTCAGAGAGAGGGACACAATGAACAGAAATGAGGAGAACAAACGAGATGGGGAAAACCTCACCCACCATCAATGCCCTCACCATCAATGCCCTCACCCACCATCGGTGCCCTTCCTGCTCCTCCACCTGCAGCTTGCAGGTGAGACCCCACCCAGACCCTGCATGCAGCACACAGCTTTACAGAAGTGATGCAGAACCCAGCACCCCAGGCTGGCAAGAAGCCCGCAGGTTGGTCACAGTCTCTCTTCTAATTCTTATTAGCAGAGATGCACCACACTGCATGCGCCCAAACACACCCTGCCTTGTCCCCTGAAAGCCCCCCAGCTCCCACCTTTGGTGCACGCAGCAGTGAGGCAGGATGGGCTCAGAGCCCTTTCCCCAGCAGCCCATCTCCACGGCCCTGCCACAAGCACTACAGGCACCCATACATCTCTGCTCCCAACATCCATCACACCCCGATCGATCCCTCCTGACCGCAGCCTGCAGCTCACCTTGGCCGCAAATAAAGGAAGTTTTGCTGGCAGAGCAGGCAGTATGCAGCTGGGGGAGAGGCTCATGCACTCCCCAGCTATTTTGAGCCAGCTGCATTTACACATTCCAGCAACCATCTCTATATTGCCCTCCTTTCTATACACAGACCTCAGCATCCACCTGCTCCAGGTGATGCATCCCTCCCTCCTCCCAGAGCTGCACCATCTCTTTGTTTCCCCACCCACCCCCTCCCAGGTCCTTGCTGTGCTCCCATGCAAACCCTTGGCTCAGTCCCCTCATTTACCACAAACACCCACTTTTACCCCCATCTACTCACTCCACATCAGCTTCCCACGCTGGATCTCCACCCTTCTCCCTTCCAAAGCCCTTCCAAAAGCTCAGCTCCTTGCCAGACCCAAGTCACACTCAGCCTCACCCCTCAGCCAAGCAGCTGCTGCCTGCATATGAGTGCAGGGAAGGGCTCAACGCTCCTCTGCCTGCAGCACCAGGCAGCCCAGAGGTCCCAGTTTTCCTCCTCGCAGTTCTTTTGGCAGCTCTGATTTGCACCACCATCCATGGGCTTATCCTGCTGACACGCACAGCACTCCCCGAAGCCTTGGATTCATCCGGATGCCGCGTTCCAACATCACTGAGTCATGGACAAACAGAGATGTTTTGCTCAGCCAATAAAAAAGGACGTGTTGCTGACATGCAGCTGGTGCAATGGATGGAAGGTCTCTTTAAATGTCCCAAATTCTGCTCATTTTCTCAATTCATTAAGCTGCCTGCTCCGAGCGGATGAAATATTAAAACACTCAGATGAGCCATCTCAAATGGGTGATAAGGCACAAGTTCAGACAATGAGTGGTGGGAGCTGATGAGCTGCAGGAATCGCTCACAGATCCCACGTATAAAGGGCGAGACCGACTTAAATATGAAACCTCCTGATTTCCCAGCAGGGTGTGAAGAGGGCGGCCAGAAACCTACTCCAGCAATGTGCCCTTGGAGCTGTGATTCGACATGCCATCTAAAAGCAGAAGGACATCGCCGTATGCATCAAGCACGCTCCCCAAAAGCAGCAACCTAGCATGCCAACAGCACAAGAATCCCTTGGTCAGGTTGTTCCACATGAGATCCCTTGCACCTGGACACACAACACTGCGTCCTGCTGCAAGGAAATGACTGCTTCTCTGAATCTCTGCAGGTACGTGAATGGTGCTCCCCCATCCCAACCCACCCCAACAGCCCCACGAAGCATTCTGCCAATGACCATCAAAGCAAAAAGCTAACGAAATAGGAGTGAAATGATTCTCTGAGATGAAAGACTGCTTTTCAGCAGGCCAATGGAAACACATCTTCTCCTCCATCATTCTCTTCTCATCCATCTGAGCACACGCTGTGAGTCAGAATCTGCATAAGCGGGACCCGAGGGTAAGACCAGACCCACAGGGAGGGGAGAAGCAAAGGGAAGTCCTGAGGATCCCTCCCTCACTCACCTACAGATACCCCATGGAACCCAGGGAGACCACCAGCAGCTCCCAGAGCCGACCTCCACCGGTGCCTCCAGCCACAGAATGACTTTCTTTCCCTCCTGCCCATCCCTCGGGGGTGTTTAGACACACAAAAAGAGGACAGTTAAGCCAAGCAGCCTGAGGCATGTCCTGCTGCCATGCAAAGCCCTCACAAAGCAGCTGGTGGAACATGAGGCTTGGAAGGACAGCAGCTCCTCCCACTGCATCTCAGTGTCTACATGCTCTGTCCTCATCTGGGTGCTTTGTGGGGGCTCAAACCCATCAAAGCAGAGGTTGCCCGTGTTGTTCTCTGCAAGTGGAGGCTGAGCTCCTTGGCTGAATCCTCCCAACTCTCTGCTCTTCTTTCTGGCACAGAATGCCCTTGTTGCTATCTATCAGCGACATGGATTTGGTGTGGCTTTACTTTACTTCTCATCTGCCAGCCAAACAAAAGAAGGCATCTCTTTACTCGGGCAGCTTCTGTCCCAGATCAAACAGGCACTGTTTGATGAACACGCTGCACTCACCCGGCTGGAACAGCCATCCCTGCCAGCACCAGGAGCTTCCTTGTACTCAGCACCCCTGCCTTCAGGAAGCACGTCCTGGTGCAGAGCTGTACCAGTCATAAAGGTGAGAGCCCTGTGTGTGTGCTCTGCCACGATGAGGATGAAACCATTCAAGCAGGCAGCCAACATCCCGAAGCCATGGCAGAAACAACCCCAAACTCAGACCAAACTCAGCCCTGTGTGACACGGAAGCCCTCCCTGCATGCACCTACAAAGCACACAGCAGGCTGTCACCGGGATCCTTTCCATTCTGCAGCACACAGTCAGCTTCCCAGCAACGTGAGTGGCAGCTGCAGCTCTGCAGGGCTCTACCTCCCCATTGCCATCTGCCCCGCTTCAATCAGTGGGGCACAGCTCACTGCCAGCACTGCAGCTCCCTGGAGCTGTCTGCTCCTCCTGCTGTAAGCTGCAGGCTTTATCTGCTCACAGCCAGCCCCTCTAGCAGCAGGCTGAAGGCTGCAGGGTGCTGTGGGTCACATCTGCCTCCCAGCTGCCAAACGCCTCTCCTGACCTCTCAGTCCCTCCTCCCAGATTAGAAGGCAAAAGCTTGCAGAAAAGAGACATAAAGGAAGAGATAACTAAGCAAACAGGCAGCACAGAGCTGTGCTGCATCAGCCCCTGGTGGGATGCTCCACTGACAGCACTGCGCCACACAGCAGCACCTGTACTGAGTCAGGAGCAGCCTTGACACGCTCAGAACCTTTTGCCTTTCCATTTCTCCTGCTCTTTTTCTCTCCCTGCATCACTTGATGAGCCACACCAGTGCACCGCCTTTCCTCCCAACCCATTCCCCAAACATTTTTCCTTCTGCTTTTTCCACCTGCCCGGATTTGTTTCGCTTCTCCTCCACCCTGACCAACCCACTCCATTCCAAACCCCCTCCAAACCTGACCAACCCATCCCATCCCATCCCATCCCATCCCATCCCATCCCATCCCATCC
>JAPSGF010000222.1:12595-24140 GCA_035772895.1 Perdix hodgsoniae | reverse complement strand
CCCATCCCATCCCATCCCATCCCATCCCATCCCATCCCATCCCATCCCATCCCATCCCATCCCATCCCACCGCTTTCCAATAAGACCACAGTCGCACAGCACTGGATGCAGCCACACTGCTTACACTCAGCCCTGCCTGCAAGGCTCCGTGCCAGGGCTGGACTAACAGGGAAGGCCAACGTGTCGGTCTGATGGCACCATACCACTGCACAGGAGACACTCCTGGCCTAAAATACACTCTAACAGGTCAGTGCCCATCCAGAGCTGCATGGCTGCATGCTGGTAGCACACGCTGCCTCTTATCTATTCCTCACTCCCCATCTGCAGCTGAGCCAGAGCAGCTCGCTGCCACCAGCAGCAGAGCAGAGTGCAGGGAATGGGCTGCAACCCCGTGCTCACTATCCCACAACCTGGCATGCTCATCCAGAACACGCTTCAGCTAATTATTCGAGGAGTAATATAGCCCTGTAAGCAAATTCTACCTTAAAAAGGCAATTTTAAAGGAAGGGAGATGCAGACAAAGGCTGAAAACTGGTGTTAACTTCAAAGCTTGACAGGGACGGAAGAAAAGCACCTGGCAGCACAAGGACAGATCCTAATCTCCCCTCTCAGGACAATTCCCCTACCTCGAGCTTTGGGTTTTCTGCAGGCAGAACGCCTTGTACCCAATTACATGTCTTTATCCAGGGCAAGACTGACAGCAATTCCACGGTGGCTAAAGCCAACGAATCCAGGCATCCTCTGGCAGCTAGGAAAGGAAGATCAAAGCCAAGCCCGTGACAGGTAAATTAGGATGGCAGCTCTCACAGCTGCTCGACTTCATGTAGCACGGAGACTACAGGTCCCACGTCCTGCCCTGGGTTGGGGAGGACCAGCCCAACTGCTGGGGGCTGAGCTCTGCCCATCACTGAGACCCTTCTGCCACGGTCTGGGCAGGAGAAAGCTAAATGAAGGCAGCAAGCAGGCAGAGGGAGCGCAGGAAGTGTGTCTGCTGTCATAAAAGCCAGAGCACTGTTTTAGACCGTGCATTTGAGGTTCAGAAATATTCATTTTTGAAGACAGGGATTCTGATTTCCAGAGGTGTTTGCATCCTGAGCCGTGGCTGTGTTGAACTGCAGCGTCGTTGCTCAGCTGGCTGTTAATTAGGGCTCGTGTCAGCGCTTCCATTACAAACCTCTGCCTTTTAGGGGTTTATAACTCAGCCATAAAACTTTGCTCTAGGCTGAAATTTATCATGAAAGGGTCCGCCTGGAAGGAATCCATTCTTTTCTATTTTAGAGTCCCAAAAGCTTACAGCCACAAAAGAGGGATTTTACTCTGAGGACTGGTGCACAAAAGAAGCCCTTCAGCTGTTTTTTTACAGGAGCACTGGGTGAGATGTGCCTCCTAGAGCGGCTCCGAGACGCCTCCTGGTTGGGGTGGGAGTTTTATATGCTGTATGTTGTAAATTTTAGGCATTACAGAGTTTTATGTTCCAGGGCCAAAGTCGGTGCTTACCTAATCACCAGTGAATCCCTCTGCCCCACTGGAGCGTGTCTCAGTTCATGTTTCCCACCATTCCCTCCCTGTTTCCTCCACGGAGCCACTTGGGGGAAGCAAGACTTAATTCCCACCAGCACTCCATGAAGCAGAATTGGATCTGTCTCTCCAGGCACGCAGACCTTCTCACGATGCTGCTGCCTGCAGGACAGCCCACATCGTGCTCACGTGGGGACGTGTCAGTCTGCCAAACTGGCAGAGGCCTTCAGCTCCTCGCTGCCCACCTCTGCTCCGATGGGAGCAGAATGGAGGCAGAACCCAGCACTGCATTTGATGGAGCCAGGAGTCATCTCTGATACTCACTCCTCCCATCTCTGATGCCTCCATCAGCCACAATGCTGAGAGGAACGTCCTTCTAAAGCAGTTAAATAGTGTCTTCTAGAGTAAAAACTGCATTGGCTTATACATGCTGCACCAGCAGCAGTTGTACAAATATTTTCCTACTGGTTTTTAATCTGTAACTGAACAGAAAGTTTACACAAAGCATAAGAAATTACTTGTAGCACAAAGAGAAGTCCTCGGCGCTTCTTACCCCAAAATACTACCTTTGGTGTTGTACTGCTTCAAGCCTTTTGTGCAAAGCATCACTTCTGCAAACAAGATACAGACTCCCATGCCAGTAAGGACACACATACATCTGGGCCACCTCAATTTCATGTTCCTCCAAAAAGGGGCTACAGTAAACACACATCAAAAACAGCACTGGGCTGTTTTTGATGGACAGAGATGGCCAAGCTTTGTGCAGTGCACTCCAGGGTACCACTGGCCTTGTTGGCCAGCAGGGCTCCCTGCTGGTTCATGGTCAACTGCTGGTCAACTGTTGGTCAACTGTTGGTCAACTGTTAGTCAACTGTTGGTCAACCAGGACATTATTGGCCTTCTTGGCCACCAAGGCTCCCTGCTGGTTCATGGTCAACCATTGGTCAACTGTTGGTCAACCAGGACACCGTTGGACTTCTTGACCACCAGGGCTCACTGAGGGCTCATGGTCAACTGTTGGTCAACTGTTTGTCGACCAGGATACCAACGGCCCTCTTGGCCAGGAAGACTCACTGAGGGCTCATGGTCAACTGTTGGTCAACCAGGGCCAATCAATTCTCTCTTTCGGAGGAGACTGCTTTCCCCACAAAGGAATTTTTCCCAAAACAAAAGAACAGAAAGAAGGATATTTGGGAAGGGGACAAAGCAGAAGAAGGAAGAAAAACCCCCACAGGACCAACAATCAGAAACATTCATTTACATCTAACAGCATCCATATGCCAGTAACATACCATAAATGCTTAGCCTACCATACAAAGAGGGTGCCCCAAAATGGTACCTGCAAGAGGTCTCTCGGAAGGAGATGTTTAAATCCCAGTGGGTGTGTATCCTGTCAACAAACAAATAAACAGAGATCAATGGCACATTGAACACGGCATCCTTTGCCATCATGACCCACCCTCTCCCCAGCTCTGCCCCTCTGCTGCAGGCACAGTCAACCCCACACGTCCTACGGGTCCCACAGTGCTGGCAGTGAGACTTGCAGGAGGAAGGAGCCCCACTGCTGCAGCAGGCTTCCCAACACGCCCAAGGGCTGCAAGGTGTTGTCCCAATTAATGCAGGAAGGGCTAAGCACTGCCATTTTAAGAAGAAAACCCAAATATCTCTGCACTGTACTCCCTCCTCCACGCCCGCCCCGGCTGTAAATAAATTATTAGCAATTTCCCACCTCGGAAATTAATTTCCCATACTCTGTCACTCTGCTTGCTGACAAGCAGGAACAGCAGATTCTAGATGAATAACATCCTCAATCAAGGCAGGGCAGCCATGGGTTGTGCTGGCTCTCTTTCTTTCCCCCCTTTTCCAACCAGGCAGCATCCACACCAGCCCAGGGGGCTCGGGCAGATGCCTGACCTGTGCTCTGCTGTCTCGGCATGCTACTGGGAGCATTGCTCCCCTGCCACCCCCAGCAGGGCTCTGACCCCTGCTGTCCCTCCCCGTCAGGGTGATTGATGAGCAGCCCCATAGGAAAAGCAGCAGCGTGAGCCGAGGGCAGCAGAACGAGCCTCATGCAAGCCTGCCTGATTTGAATGTGCTCTGAATTGGGCCAGCAAGCACTTCAGCATGAGCAGTGAAGTCAATGGGACTTAACCACTGCTCAGAAATCAGCTGAGAACAGTGCTTGGCACGGAAATAATCGCCAATCCAAGGCTGTGAGTCTCCTCAACGCGAGGCTGCCTTTGTGCTCACCCCACAGAGCAGCTCAGAAAGGAGTCCTGCTGATCTCCTGCTGATCTCCGAGTACTTCTTTTAGGGTACTGTTCGATTTTATTAGATATTAAGTTCCACCGATAAAGCTGCGCTCAGAACTGTATTTATTAGTTCCACATGTACCTACAGGCTTCCCTGTTCAGACACTGTGCTTCAGAAAACCCACCCTGGCTTTCTGTCTCCCCAGCTTTTCATCTGCAAACAGAAACTAAGCTCAAAGCAAATTCAAGCTTCTCGTGGTTCTTACGGCCCAGGAGCACCAACCCTGCCCGCACAACAGTGCTGTTGGTGGGGCTGATTTTGTTCTGCTCCCTGGATGACAAAGCACAGAACTCCCTGGAAATGGAGCCAAGGGATCATTCCCCTCCTTTTCTGTCTATTAAACATTGTTTGGGGCCTCTCCAAAACGAGTAAATAAATAAACGAAGGAACAACCATCCTCGATGAGCCTGAGCACCAGACAACTTCAAAGCGTAGGGACACTGCTTGGGAGTGCTGAAAGCAAGGGAGGGAAAGCCTCAGATCCACACAGGGGCAGCCATCAGCCGAGATGGATAATTAAACACTCATATTTAGACAAATGAATAGGTGAGAATGAAATTAAATCCTAATTATCTTTTTTTTGGGGGGGGGAAGGGGAGGGATAGGCTGCAGAACCAAGCACTCCTTCCACGTCTCTACGCCGTTATCACCAATTAGATTTCTGAGCCTAATGCCCATTTTGCTTTAACGGGTTATTCATCCAATTGAAATCAAATTACTAATAATTTGCAAGCTATCAGCTGCAGGAGCCCATCCTTGGGTTGTATGGAGAACGGCGAGCGGGAGACGGTTCCTCATAAATTAATAACAGAAAAGAGAGGGGAAAAAATGAATACCAGCCCCACAGCACGGCTAACACCATCTTCTACCTCCTCACCCACCCAGATCTCTGACATGGGGTGATCTGTTACAAGGCTCAGTGCAGCAGCCCAGGGCCCCGCGTGGGGCTGCACATGGGATCCCCAGCTGTGTGCGGGTCAGCATTTGAGCGAGGAGGTGTCAGGGCTGGGTCTGTGCAGAGGGTGAAGTCACTCGTACACGTATGCAAAACAACCCCAAAGGGGTGATGTAACAGGAAGGGCTGAGGCTACTCGAGGCATCCCTGGGAGCCCTCGCCGGAATGAGAATCCAGCCCAGGAAAGAAAGTGACAGAGCTGGCAAAATAAGGGAGCGCAGCTGGGATAGTTTTTAATTTTTAAGGTTTGTTTTTTTCTTTTTTCTTCTTCTTTTTTTTTTTTTTTCCTTCCCCATCGTTCCCTTGGACCCCAGAGGACCCTGCAAGCTTTTTTGGCAGTGGTGAGGCCAAAGGAGTGAGCCATCCTGCTGCTGAGCCCCTGCCGAGGCCAGCCTGCTCCCATGGCCACGTGGCGAGCACTGTGCAGCCACATCCCACCTCTCCCCTGAAGCTGTCCCTTCCTCCTCCCCTTTGCTCCAGGGCCAGCTCTGTGCCAGATGGAGTCTATCTGCACCATTCTGTTTCACAGCACAACCTGGGGCTCTTTGCATGGGAAAGCAGCCTCAAGATTCCAGCAAGACCGAGACCTGGATTTGGGATGTCTTGGCTACGCTCTACCATGGAAGTGATGCTGTGTAGTGGGCATGGGGGGGATGGGTCGAGGTTGGACTTGATGATCTTAGAGACCTTTCCCA
This sequence comes from Perdix hodgsoniae, assembly GCA_035772895.1. Lineage (NCBI taxonomy): Eukaryota > Metazoa > Chordata > Aves > Galliformes > Phasianidae > Perdix > Perdix hodgsoniae. The sequence continues at coordinate 18,659 of JAPSGF010000222.1, read as the reverse complement.
TCCTCAGTGATCTGTAAGGAGTTTCAGGCAGTGACCAGGAGCACTCATGGCTCAGGATTTTGTTTGCTCCCCACTTCACACTTCACCTCTTTTCCGGTCTCCCATCTCCTCGGATAAGAAAGGGATTTCTTCCCATTTCTTACTTTTTGTCTCACAACATCCCTGAGAATAAGGAGCCATTTTCCTTCTCTTCCTCCACAAATATATGGCCTCATTAGGACCATGACACAATTCCTGGCACTCCGGACCAAGCCCAGTCTTCCCTTCCCACACGGATCTTTAATTGAATATGGTGGCTGTTATTAAGTGGTGCATGGTTCAGAGAGAAAGAAGGGAGGGGAAGGAAAGGGAAAGGAAAAGCAAACGGTGAGCTGCGGAGGAAGGAAGAAGGGGCTGCCTCTGAGTTGCCAATTAACAGAAAATAGCCAGTGGAGGCTGTGAAAGAAACGTGTCCTAACACAGCATCTCAGGAGGAGGTCAAGTGAGAGGACAGCAGCAGATCTGCATTTATTCCATGTCAACCAAGAAGGCATTGGGACCTCCCAGCCCTGAAGCACAAAGAGGAGCACGTTGGCCACTCAACAACTTTCAGAGCCAGACAGAAAACCTCATGGAGCACTGGGACAGCCACAGCCAGAATGGCAACGCAGCGCTGCACGCAGCAAGGCTGCAAGAGAGCAACACTTCTGGAACCAGCGCTCTGATCGAAAGAAAAAGGCTGTCCCTCTGCAGCACTGCCCCAATAATCCTCAGAGCTTCTTCCCTGAATGCTTACAGTCTGGGTATCAAGCTATGGTATCAGGCTCAGCAGATGCCTCTGGTTATATGAGACAAGATTTTAAGCCCTCTGTTTTCCAGACAGGCGGCATAACACCACGGCTACTTAACACACCCTGCAAAGCAGGCTAAGGAGGACTCAGAGGGTCTCACTACAAGATGAGAAACACTCACCTTTAAGCCTGGGTCACCTGGATTTCTAAGCAGATGAGCCAAGCTCCTTACGGTGCAAGATTTGGCTCCCTCGGTTTTATCACACATGTGCAAAGCAGCAAAGTGACACAGTTTTGCAAGGACTTGCTGGGAAATAAGCTGGCGTGCAGTGAATTGTATCAACTACAGGCACAGATAGCAGCTCTCTGCTCCTTCCTAGGATGGGGCCCTGAGCACATGATGGAGCTGTGGGTGTCCCCATTCACTGCAGGGCAGTGGGACCAGATGGCCTTTAATGGCCAACTCAACTCATTCTGTGATTCTATGATAACAGAACACCCCAAGGCAGCTTCCTCAGTGCTTACACCTCCTCTGAAGGCCACTGCCATAGGCAAAAGCCTAAGGATCTATATGAGGGAGGCTAGAATGAGGGATGAACCAACATGCTAAGCTCCTGGCCCCTCTTCTCACCCCTTGCAGCAGCACACAGCATCCCCTCATCTCACAGAAAGAGTCAATACAAAGAAAACAGAGGAAAGGGGAAGAAAAAAAAAATAAAGGCAATGATGTAACTGTTGTGAGAGCAAATGCACGGGGTGCACGGGGGTCACTGGGGCATGGGACAACAACACAGCTCTGCTCGGGCCCCAGCCCAGTCCTCCTGCTATCACAGTTTAACCTATTTCTCCCTCTCGGTGGGAGGCAATAAAGCCACAGCCCAATCCGTAGCAGCCAGGGAGCACACAACAGGTGAATTAGGGGCAGCAGCAGATGGGGGGGCTGGCTGTGCAGGCCCAGCTGGCGTGTCTGCACACTGTCTGCACCACTGCTCCTTGCTGGGGCCAGCACGAGACCTTCCAGGCAATGCGCCGGGAGCCACTGAATGAGAAAACCCAGCTCCTTCGTTTGGCAAAATGAAAAGCATAATGAAAACGGGGGGTGCTATCCCAAAGCTGAGGAGGGGGGCTCCCTCTGCACCTTCTCCCCCCCCCCCATGCACACGCACAGGGCAGACACATCCCCAAACACCTCTGATTTCCCAGTGAGAACCCCCAGCAACTGCTGTCATTGATCACCCAGACTTTAATTACAGGTGGGCTTTATGAGAAGCGCTGGCTGTTTGGTCTCTCTGCTTCCAAGCTGAATGTACTGGCATCTGCTGGAAGCCAAGGGGGGAAACAGCTCATCTCCTCGGGAGTGAGAAGCACATAAAACATAAGAAAAGCAATTACATGCCTTCGGTTTCCACTCCTCTGTTTTTATAGGGCTTGTCTTAGGATCTGAGTGATTTTATGCATCAGAGAAAGATGACAATCAAGATGAGTTGCAATGATATGCATGGGAGGCTGAGACACTGCGCCTTTAGCTATTTATTTCCCTGCAGCTACAGGTCTTCTAAACATCGTATTTCTTCTGAGGGGTGAGGGAACCCCAAATTTTGCAGCTGAACAGCACTGGCACTAAGACTTTACATGAGAGCCCAAGTGAAAGTCACCAGAATGTAAATCAGGGCAACCCCTTCTCCTCCTTCTGTAAGGGCAATGTATGGGGTACTGAGCAAGATGCAGCCCCAGCAACTCAGTGCTGAGGTGTCTGACTGCCTGCTGCAACTCCATTACACCCCATTTTGTGCTACAGAGGGACTCCTGGGACCAGGAGATGCTCTCTGACACTCGTGATCAAGAGCACATAACACCCATCGTTGCTGTAACCACCATCCAAAGCTCTGCTCACCAACAGTAAACCACCACCCTGTTTCTATTGCATCAGAATTTCTGGGCAAATGAGAGCAAAAGACAGGACTTATGACCCATTCACTGCTGTGCATTTTCCACATGGCTCCTTAATCATGCAATTAATTGGCTCCCCAGGCACAAAGACACAGAACTCTGGACAGAGCATGCAACAAAGAACAAAGTCTGCAAATGCAGATGCCTTCAGTGCAAACCCAAGGCCCACAATGCATGGCCCCCAAGAGCCCTAAAGCCTCAAACAGGAGCGAGCAACCACAAGAGCAGATCCCACTGCTCCTTCTGAACTCCAGTGGGACACAACATTTGAATTTCAAGGCCTGGAGGTGACTCCATTGGGGCAGCCCACACAGCTGCTCACCACCCACTGCCCACATTTCCGTGCCTTTGCTCTTGCAATGCCAACAAGATGCAGGAAAGTACCTTCTTTTCATGATATTGATATGGAGATCCTCTTCCTGCTTTACTTCGGGGTGCTGACCATTGCCCTTGTCACTCTCTTCGCTGTCGTCACTATGCGAGAAAATGGAGGTCAGCTCTTTCTTGGGGATCCTGGTTGGGGGCAGGGGGATCGTCCTCTTCTCTGCCAAGCGACCCCGGTTCTGGCACAGGGCAGAAGCAGTTGGAACAGGAAACAGTGGGAGAGAAAAAGAAGAAAAGAAGGATTTGGTTAGGCAGGGATTTGGTTAGGCAACCCGTCGCCAAGAAGCTCCAGCCTCTCCCCACCTCTTCGCCCCTACGCTGCGTCTCAGCCATGCCAATAGCAAAGGAAGGTAGATGGGAGCACAGTAAGGCTCCAGCCTCTCCCTCTGGAATATTTCCTACCAAATGTTGCCAACTATCACAGCACAACAGGTGAAATGGGCCACGGCACAGCATAGACACGACCCCAATAGTCCCTAATACTTTCGCTTGCATTTGCAAGCCAGGTTTGTCTCCCGTGCAGCACACAGTTGGTGAGGACAAATCTTAGAGAAGCAGCACGTTTTTAGCAAGGATTGGAACCAACTGAAGAAAGATGTGTGAAAAGGGTCAGCAAATGCAACACCGACCTCCCAGCCCAACCTGGTGAGATGGGAACATGCTGGGAGAGCCAGGCAGGCTCCGCAGGGGAGAGCAGAGCAAGGCTCAGCCATGTGTTTTGCATTAAGCAAGTGAGGAACTTTCCATGAAGACAAAATGCAAGCTTCTTGTTTACTTCCGTCAATAAATTTCCACTTACGGTCATTAAGGGGGAGCCCTAATTGCGGTGATAATTAGCTAAATCCATCTGGAAGGCATCACCCCAAGGAGGCCCATGAGCTGTCCCATCCTGGTGCGCTTCCAAGCCGAGCACACAGCTGCATGCAAGCTGCAGGAACCCAGCAAGAGGGGAGCTGAGCTGCCTTAGGAATGGGAAAACTCACACATAGGAGGAAAAAGGCAATGCCAGGAGGAGAGGGCACTGCTGCCACCAGACCTCAGCCCAGGATGGAGTGTGATGCATTTTTCTGAAGTTGCAATTTATGCTAACAATTAAAGGGGGGGGGGGGGGGGGGGGGGGGGGAGAGCGTGCAAATCCTGGCATCAAAGTAATTGCCATCAGCTCTCTGCTGTGACTTCACAGGCTGAAGAGAATAGCACTGATCGGATACTACAAATCCTTTTATGGCCATTATGGTGCCTCTGAGCAGTTACCAGGCCTCAGTGACTACCCAGGGACTCATCAACCCTAATGAGAGCACGAGTGCAGCAAGAGGGGAGGTGTGAAAGCAGGACATGCAGCCCCCCACGCAGCAGCCCCCCCTCCAGATGCTCATCCTTCGCCTTTCTCAAATCCCCCCCCCCTTCAATGCAGCAAACATACACCCCCCCAGTGTAGAAACGCACATACACATGCAGATATCACACAGGCATTCCCACATTCAGTATACACACACACAAACACCTGTGTAGGTATCACCCCACACCCAAACGCTCCCCTCGAGCACAAACACACAAGCAGATGGGTAACACAGCAGCCCCACGTCCCTGCAGCCATGTGCACCCCAGCTCTCCAAATGCATTTTTTCAAAGCTGCCTTTACTCTTGCCGTTATCTTTACTCTTGTATTTCATTTTACTTTCTACGTTCCCACAAAATGACGGTAGATGGAAGCAGCCCATTTTGCCTCTTGGGTTCCCCTCCAGTCAATCAGCTGGGCTTTGGAGGCACCCAGCAGCAGGTCTGCACGCCTGCATCGTGCTGCTGGAGCATCCTCGTCTGCCACTTCATCTCAAAAGCTCAAGGATGTAAAATCAGTAAAAAGACGAAAGAAAGCAGGGCCTTATGAACCCACGACACACATCACGAGGTGTAATTTGTTCTGTGAGCGCTGCGATGCATCTCATCACCCCAACCCTTTTCAATGACACCCCCCATAAACTATCAGTTATTCATACAGCTTTAAGAGCTTGCTGGGGGCTTCTCAAGCTGTTAGAACTGCCAGAATTCCCATTCCCAGCTTGCCTGGGCACTGCCAGCCCACCACCCAGATCCTGCTGGGAGCAGAGCAAGGAGATGAGCAGGCACTGTCCCCACTGGGATGTTCCATCAGCATCCCAACCCCAATGCATAGGAATGCAAATGCCTCCAGAGCGTGCACACAGATGCAAGGCCATTTGCAGGACAGCTCACGTGCCCACGATTCAACCCTCTGCAACCATCATTTCTACTGGATTAAAAATCCAACAAACCACCAAAACAACACAACTGCAGAAACAACAGCATGTGCAATCCTTTGGTACACGTTGGTCTGGGAGACCCAGGGAGAAGGAGGGGCTGGGGGGATGGATAGGAGGGAGGTTGGTGTGCTGCCAATGCTGGGAGCTGAGGAATGCTAAATCTATTCCATATGCGAAGGAAATCCTCAAGCCCAGACAGCATTTTCTCTCTCTCTTTTTTTTTTTTTTTTTTTTAATTGATAATAAAGATATGGAAAAGGAAAGGGGGAGGCTCTGAGGGCCTGGAACCTTTTTCAAATAGCAACCCAGCCAAATGGCTTTGATTAGGGAAATTACACACCCACGGAGCCCACACACCCCTCACTGGAGAAATGGCATCAATCACATTTAGCTCTGGCTGAGATGAGCAAAAACACACAGGAAAGGGGCAGGTACCTGCCCAGCTAATCCCCTCCCCTGGGCCTTCATTAGGAATCTGTAGCCATCATCCTAAAGGCTACATCCCATGGGTTGATGGCATCCTACAGGCATCCCATGGGCTGACGGCACCCATTGAGCCAATGGCTTCCCATGGGTTGATGGCATCCTAGAGACATATGGCACCCAACGGGTTGATGGCTTCCCATGGGCTGATAACATCCCAGGAGTTGATAGCATCCCAGGGGTTGATAGCATCCCATG
>JAPSGF010000222.1:0-12585 GCA_035772895.1 Perdix hodgsoniae | reverse complement strand
GTTGATGGCATCCCACGGGTTGATGGCATCCCACGGGTTGATGGCATCCCACGGGTTGATGGCATCCTACAGGTGCATGGCACCCACTTGGCTCACGGCTTCCCATGGGCTGATGGCATCCTACAGGCACGTGGCATCCAATGAACTGATGGGACCCCACCTTTGCTGTTCCCCATCTCACAACCCACACACACGAGGAGGACCAAAATCCAGGCCAGCCATGGTTTTCAATCTTCTGAAGAAGACATTAGAAAACCTTGATTCTACTCCAGCTTTGCCCACAGCTTGTTGCACAGGTAAGCCACATCCCTGTGTGAGATGCTTCCCTTCCTAGAGGAGTGTCACCTCCACACTGTGATGAAGAGCACTGACATTTACAGGTGGAATGCATTAAGGCCAAATGCATCCCTCGGAGCTTATTCTTCCTCTCCTTTTCGCTCAGCCACCATTTGCAGTGCAATACTTACTGCTCAGCAGCCAAAAAGGCAAGCAACCACCAGGCCATCATTCCCCAACAGTCAATCCCAACCTACAGCTTTGCAGAGGAGAGATCTGTTGTTCAGACAGACATTTATCCATCTGGGCAGAGTACTCCTTTTTACACGGTTGTTTTTAATAGGGGGAAGTACACTCCTACTTTCTTCCTAGAGTATTTTCTCCACGTGCAAACCTGGTGGTACCCTCTGTTAATCCATGTAGGTCATGGTGGCCCTTGCATTGATTGCAGGATAGCTGACCCAGCTCTGCTGTATGGGTGGCAAAGCAATGCTGGGCAATCACTGCATGGTGTTGGTCCATCCAACCACCTGAGTTCTGCAATGCACAGCTCTGCTTCCTCTCCCAGGAAGACCCGTTCCCATTGCTTGTCTCAAACAAGGCAGGATCTCCACAACCCCTATCAGAGGATCGGTCAGAATAATCCATTTCCATTCAGCAATTTGAAATACTTGCTGAGATTGTGCTCTGATTGTCCTCTACAGCCTTGGGCTAAAGAAGTGCCATTACTTCGTTACCTGACAGGATCCCATTACCAGCCGGCACTCAGCACCAGGATCAGCCCTACCAATCCCAGTCCTCCCCACCTGCATGGGATGTGTTCTGAGATGGCAGAGCATGAGGAATCCTTCTGCTGAGAGCAACAGGAGATTCCCAAGATACCCATTGCAACACCTTCCTGGAGATGGACAGCGAACCATGAGACAGCTGCACACTGGAGGTCTGGTGAGGGTCTGCTTTGTGAAACACACCTCCTCCAACAAAGAGCATCTAAATGATGAAAACTCTGAATTCCCAAAGAATTCCTCAGGGCACCAAGATGCTTCAGGCACAGACATCCAAGTGAGATGGCAAACGTCCACTTCTCTACCAGCATAACAGCAGCCCACTGCCCTCCAAGGCTGGAGGTACCACCAGCAGCCATCCTACTGCTCCAAGCCACACAAAGCCATCAAGTCCAGTCCAGGCACCCATTTTCAGGGTATCCATTTTTGAGTTTAATTCTGTTCTTACTGAGAGTGGGAAAGGATGTCAGAGAAAATTGCTCTCAACCACCGTGATCCCAGGCAACTCAGTGACATCGTGCTCAGCTACAAGGGGCCATCAGAACGCCTTCTGTCCCCTGTATTGCTTACACTGTTAGCGTTGGGGACACAAGGATGCCCTGGTGACACACACAACAGGGCTGTAGGTACCATTATGGCTGCAGAAAACACGTGCTTTAAACCAAAAGTTAGAGAGAAGGGAAGCTCTTCCCATCGATATTAACAACATTATTTCCCGAAGCCCTAAAGAAGCAGATGAACAAGATCTGTGAGCAGAAGGGAGTGTTTCCCATTTATTACCTCTGAGTGAGTTATAAAGCCTCAAGGATAATTTGTTAATAGACTCAGAGCTACGCTCTTCTGGAAGAGCCAACTGGAACTCACAGCCTTGGAAAGGAAATAGTCCAGGATAGAGAATCTGTCAGCCCCTTGGAGCTACCCACTGTCAAATCCTCTGGCTGAGGAGTGCTGTGCTCTTTGTTTTCTGTGCCTGTCCCACATCAAATAACTCTCAGTCCATCTCAGTGTGAGGTAGCAAAGAAGGAAGCGGAGATTTGAAGCCAGGTCCTCAGGCAATGTAAGTCAGTATTAAGGGAGCAGCAGCCATCTGACACCAACCGAGGACGTGGTACACCAATGCTGTCTCCTAAATAAAAGCAAACCCGCGCGTTTTCCCCTTTGGTTCTTTCCTTCCTCACTCTTCCCCTCTGGTGAAGACAAGGAGCAAAAGGGCACGGATGCATTCAGACACTCCTGGCACCTCCCTGCTCTGTTGTTGGGCTGGAGAAGGATGAGAGAACAAAACCACGTCCACCATCCCCCCAGGAATTAGCGTTTGCTAGCAGGTCTGAGAGAACACAGCCTTTCCCAGCAAGGCTGAAACAATCCAAGAGGAACGGAGCAGGGCTTTGTGCTTATATTCTGCTCTGGAGAGACGTGCTGAAAGCAATTCTTGGTGACCCCAGAGGTTTCCAAGTGTGCTGAGCCAGAAGGAGACAGACACAGGCTTTGCTCAGGAGAACAAGGACTGGCTCTGCACCTCCCCAGCAAGGTGGGGTTGGGGAGCTGCAAAGTCTTTTCTAACCTTCCCACACGGAGTGCATGCACTTTACCTTCTGGCTTCCCAGCAGAAGGTGCTCCATGCTGTTGTTTTATTTCTGTTTGGTCTCTTTTTTGCTTTCCTTCACCCTCCCCACCTCCCCCCATGCTGCCCACAGCACCTCTGCAGCCACTGCTGCCACCCCCACTTCAGACTCCCCCCCCAGTGCACTGAGGGGACTTCCCAGCAAATCGCATTACTTTATTTGGTCAATTGGCCTACCGATTGATTTTCCTGTACAAATAATGAACATTTATGGTTATTTTCCCCATACACTCCTTTATTTGCTGTGGAACAAAGGGCTGATTTCCTTCAGGTTTCGAGACCCAAGCGCAAGACCTGCATTTACGGTGACCCCAGGCTGATGGAAAGGCTTCTCTCCTACGTTCTGCAGCAGCACAGCCCGGCTCTGCACTGCTGGGATGCCAGCAGGGAGGAGAGGCAGGGCTGGCAGCCAGCAGGGCAGGGAGCAAAGCCAGCAGAGATGCAGAGATAGCTCCAAACACATCCCATTCCTACTAATGAGGATGCGACTTTGGAGACAGAGCCTGAAGCAAGTTCTGCAGGTCGCTCGGTGTGGGAATGAATGGGGCTTGAGCAGTGTCCAAATGTTAAGTTATTCTGCTTGGACCACCACGGATTATTTGCACACTCGGGGGGGGTTAACAGCCCGAGGGCTGCAGTGTGTGTGCTTAATGCAATGAATCACGGCTGGGGCTGCAGGGATAAAGCCTCCCAGCCCTGAGCAGAGCCAGCAGGGTGCAGGACCTGAGGGTGAAGGAAAGGCAATTACCTCACCTGGAGAAAGCCTGGACCTCTATTCCCCACCTGCAGTCCTCCAAGGGGGGGGGGGGGGGGGGGGGGGGGGGTTGGCCCACAGAGTCTGACTTAAATCCAATAAAAAAGTAAGCGATTTTGAACAACCACCAGACAGGCTTCCTCAGAGCCTTAATGCAGGGTGGAATTAAGGAAAGGAGAGAGGCTGGGAGCACCAGGCACGAAGCATAGCAGGCACCCACATCCTGCTGTGCCAATTCCCCTGCTGGCATCCCTTCCTGCCCCATGGCCTTGCTAAGGGCTGGCCTGCCCTCATCCAGCACAAGGCAGCAGGAGGATGTGTCACCATCCAGACAGCATCCCTAACATCCGTGGTCAAGGATCATGCACTGATGTCACAGCCTGAGCTGCACACCTCCAGGAGCCCAGTGCTGAATGGGAGCAGGCAGCACAAGGAAGGGGTGTGCTGGCAGGGAGCGTTGGCAGTGCTGTGTTTTGAAGATCAACACAAAGAGAATATAAAAAGCCCCAACCCCGAGAGAGAGGTAAATAATTCATCAGAAGGATAAAAACATGAAGCACAGAGGGAAAAGAAAAATAACCAAAAAAAAATAAAAGAAATACCAAAGGGAGGGGTTTTCTGAGCAGGGGGGGGAACTTTGGCTCCCATGGGAGTGGAAACCAGGATCAAAATTAAAACCAAGAGGAAGGTGGGTGCTTTGGGTTGTAAAGGTGGAACCCTCTGTCTTGGGGCTGGTACCACCTCTATCATGCATTCCAGCATCTCCTCGAGGTGGGAAACGATGGGCCACCACCACTGCCAGCATCCCAAGCGTGGGGGGGAGGCTCTAAGGAGGAACCACACCCCCACCCCACCATAAGGCGTCTAAGGGAGGAGCAGGGTGGGATGCTTCCGCTGCCCTTTGAAGGAGGGGGACTCTGCACCTCAGTAGGTGGCACTCTTCCTTCTCAAATCCCCGCCCCGCACAGCAGATGCAAGGTCCCAATTCGTGACTTACGAGACATTTTCTGGCCCCGTTCAAACCAAAACCCCAGCCAAGACCAAGTGGTGCCAATCACACCCACCACTCCTAAGCGCCCATCGCCATCTCAAAATGATGCTCACTTCCCTGCAGCCTCGTGATCCTCTTGTGTGCCATCAAGCAGTGCCAAAGCCACTCCTGAGAGCCAAAGTGCAGCACTGCCATCACACCACCCTCCTGCAGCAGTCCTGCAGGCACGGAGCAGCTCTGCTCTCCCCCAGGGCCATCTCCCAAGCACTGCGCATCCTCAGGACGGTGCCACGCAACAAACCAGTCTGAGGACTCCCTGGTTGCAGTTCCAGTTCTACCTACGGGAGTTTCTGCTCTCATTAGCCAAATTTTTTTCATTTTACTATTTATTTTTTTTTTAAAACAAATAAATAAATAAAAGAAAGATGATGTTTTGTGCCCCAGAGCCATGAAGGACTCGTTTTCTAAACCTCTGCAGGGGCCCCTGTGGAGGGAATTAGTCATGGAGGTGAGTAATCCCCACTGTGTGAAGCAGAGCAGTGGCCCAGCAGGTTAACACACACGGGAGGGGAATGCTGACTCTTCCAGCTGCATTTAAACCACTCCTCTGGATTCCAGCTCAAAACAAAAGCGGAATGCAAATACCCAGGTGCTGCACAACTCGAACTCCGCGATGCAGCTTTTGCACGGGCAAAAGACAACCAAACAGCACAGCCCCAAACGCTGATGGATACAGGGAGAAAGTCGAAGAGAGGACCAGGTGAGCACCAGAACCATTCACCTGATGGATGTGGAGACATGAGATGGGGTCCAACCACCCTGGGTCTGATTGTTCTGCTAAAATAAAGAGGGATCAGATGGACAAATCCCTCTGGACATTTCCGAAGGCTCAGCGGGATCCAGCCCTGTAGTGCATCCAGGCAGGAGAGCCACTCCTGACCAAAGCAGAGCAGAGGACAGCAACACAGGCAGAACTCGGGCAGTTCAGACTCTGAGTGCCAGCTGGAGCTGCAGAAAAATCCCCTCTGAAATCACATCTGAAGTGGGAGGGTAAAGGACAAGACAAGGCATGGCGCATGCATCTAAAACAAGCCAGCTACACGAGCATAGCTGTGGATCCTTCAACAAAGACTGCAAAGTTTGCTATCCATCGCTGCAGAAACAGAACAAAGGAGTGATCCTGACCCAAAAACCTCATCCTCTCCCCAGCCCTGCTCCTGTGCTTCAAGCACAACCAACCCCACACGTCCCATGGACCCCACTATGCTTCCAGTGGGAAAGGAACCCCACTGCTGGGGCTGAGTAGAACTGCGCTGCTGTCCCTGCCTTGGGAGCCCCCAGCAAACCTCTGTGCAGACAGCAAGGCCGAAAGGTTTGCTCCTCAATGATTTTCCACCTGGGATGAGTGGTGGATTTAATTAATTGCACAATGCTTGCGAGCCAGCGCAGGTGTTCTCTAAGTCTAAAATGATTAAATAAAGCAAGCATAAGCTAAATAACATTTTGGTATGCGCCGTGCATGCTTAAATATTCAAATCATGAGCGCGATATTAATAAGATATATCAAAGTTCACGTTGATATAAAGCAGATTTATCACGCTATATATAGCATAGCTGGGCCTTACAGCACACAGAGGTGGCAAAAGCAATAAGAAACTAATCTGTTGGTAGGCAAGCAGCTATATTCATGTTTGATGGGCTCACACAGGACTGGAAAGCTCTCTTTAATTTTTGGTTTGGAAGACCTTCCACAAGTAAGGGCTGCTGGCTCCCTGCAGCTGACACCTACAGGTCCCCCATCCCCAGCTGAACTTAATGGACTGCATTTGCTCTTGTGGGCAGGTTTCAACCCCAATAACACTGCAGGCCCCGACAGATGAACCTCCTGGGGAAGCAGGAAGGAGATGCTCCCTTATTTCTGCACGGCGCATGCCAACGTCCACAGCTTGCAAAGCTCTGTGCCAGCCCTGGCCAACAGTGTGGCATCAACACGCAAGCCAACCCCGCTCCAAGGGACCTGCTGGGTCTGACGGGGTGTTGTGGCTCACGCGGGGATGGAGCTGGATGCAATTTTACTAATTCCTTCATTTACACAGAGGGCAACAAGCCCTTGGCACTGCTGCCAGAGCAGCCCCATCCCTGGAGGCATTCAAAGCTATGGATGTGGCCCTGAGCAGCCTTGAGGAGGTGGGGGACACCCAGCCCTGAGACTTCAAGGCCCCCAACCCTTCTGACGTTCATCCATTGGAAACTACCCAACCTGTTTGCAAACGCTGACTTGTTAAGGACAGGAGGCAACCGTGGTTTCAGCCCATTACTAGATGGGAACGGTAGGGCTGTCAGAGAAGCTGAAAAAATAAGAACGTTCAATAAATATTTCATTCCTGCTCTGGGAGAAAAAGCGACCTCCAACTTGGTATGGAAATGAAATATTTCTCATTCCAGCAGCAAATGAGGAGGTTTCCAAACTGAGACTTCTCCAGTTATGTAGTTCTAACCCAGCAGACGCGCTCGGTTTCAGCACAGTTAGCCAGAGAAGTTCTTCCCACACTTGACTCGGATTTTTAATGAGTCTCAGAGCAATGAGGAAATCCAAAGTAAATGGGAAAACACAGCACGGCATTGTGTTTATAAAACATAAATGGGATAGTCCAAAGAGCTTTCTAACCCCCAGGAGAAGTTCATATTATAGCCCTAATGGTCGCAGAGGTCTCTGGTTCCTGCAGTGCATGGATCTCAGCGTTCCCATCTCCAGAGGCAGCATCAGAGCTGCTCTCACAGCCTGCATATGGGGAAGCACAATCACTGCCAGGTCAGCACTGTATTCCCAAAGGCCACGCATAGCACCAAACACAGCTCTACTCCCTGATGGGAAAGGGAAGGAGGGGTATCTGGGCACTGAGGAAAGCAGTGCGAACTGTGGTTTTTGTTCTGAGGTTACAGATTGGATTTTCTTAATCAAGCTCTGAGACTGAATAGTTTTCTTTTGGCTGGAGATGCCTGTGTGTCCATGGGAATGTGCAGTAGGATCACTGCCAACTGACATCTCACAATCTGATGTCTGTTATTTTGGGATTCAGTGGTAATAAATAACAACCAGTCAAAGCAAAACGTCTCTCCAAAATTCCCTGTGCTTTGCCACTGGCACACATGGTTTCCAGCCATCCCATGTGATCCCCAATGTCAACGTCAACCAGCCAACCACCTAACTACCCAGCCACCCCATCACCCAACCAACCAACTACCCAGCCACCCAACCACCTGATCACCCAACTACCCGATCACCCCATCACCCAACCTCCCAACTATCCAACTACCCAACTATCCAACCACCCAACTATCCAACCATCCCACCAACCAACCACCCAACTGCCCAGCCACCCAATCACCTGATCACCCAACTACTCAATCACCTCATTACCCAACCACCCAACTATCCAACCACCCAACTATCCAACCATCTCATCAACCAGCCACCCAACTACCCAGCCACCCAACCACCCCATCATCCAACTACCCAACCACCCAACTATCCAACCACCCCATCAACCAACCACCCAACTACCCAACCACCCAACCTCATTATGTCCTTGGTTGTCAGACAGAGGATGAGCCAGCATGTAACACTGCACTACAGGAAAAGCATCATGCACTGAGATGGCATCAAAAAGTAGGAGGAAAAGCACAGTTCCAACAAGCTAAGGGCAGTTTGTTTGTGATAAAATTCAAAACATTCACGCAACTGAAAGCCAGGGTGCAATCCTCAGCACAAGGACTTCTGCACCGCGTGTGTTTCCAATTCATTTCCCTTTGTCAGCTCGGAAGGACCTCCCCAGGTGGAGGCTGGCCTCCAAACATGGGAAATCATTGAAGGAACTGATACCTCGCTGCACTCACGCCTGCTCTCTACTGTACTGCTATCAGAGTTACAAAGCCAGATCCTGCCCAGGCTGATACCCTGGATGCTGCACAGTTGGATCAGGGTGACGCAGGGCACCAGAGTAGGATTGTCCCTAGGGCAATGTGACTGCTCTTGGGTCCCTCCTACACAACGCTGGGTGGGATGCAGCGGTACAGAGAGAGCAGGGATCAGGACTCCCACCAAGGCAATGAGATTACACTCAGTAAGTCAGCTTTTCAGCATCACGCTGCTGGAAGAAAAGCACAGTAACACCGAGAGCCTGTAATTTCAAATAGCTTTTCAAGACCCTTCTTGAGATTCTATAGTGTCTTAAAGACAATAGCAGAGGCACTGATGGAACTAAATCCTCCAAAAGCAAGGATGATTTCTGCCCTCTGCACCCACAAGGGGACAGAAATGCTTATCAGCCTCGCCAAATTACTGTTATTGAACTTACACCAGAGAAATCCATCACAGCAACGTAAGGTTGGGACTTCAGCAGAGACCCACAGTGCCGATACCAACAAGCTCAGCTCCATGGGCACAGCGCAGGTCCCAGCAGCTTTAGGCACTGCACACACCAAAAACACAGAGCTGCCCACCCAGCCATCACACCCGGCTTATTTTCTTCCATTTTTCCTTTCTGCTGACCCCGCACACAGCCATACTTCAGGCTAATGGTGTACAATTTTTAAGTAACGACTCCAAGCTCGAGTTCATTGAACCATTGCTGAAGGGTCTTGTAGGCTTTCCTCTCTAAGTGTGCTTTACGGTTAAGTGGGTGAATCACAAGGGGGAAATAAAAGGGGAATTGATATCATAGCTCCCTCTGGGAAGGAAAAAAATGAAAGGGATGTTTGTGCGGTTCACCCCATATCACAGAAAAAGAGATCTTAAGAGTCACGGCTGTGACAAATGGTGGGAAAAGTTATCGATCTCAGAGAATTCATTTTTACTACAAGGCCTGGTACTTTTACTTATTTAATAAAGGCCCGGCGTCAAATCACTGCGAATTCCAGGATTATCTAATTCTATCCAATCTCATTCAATCACTGATGCTGCAGACTGTGGCAGAACGGGATGCTTGCCCTTTCCCATCTCAGGGGTTCTCTTTGGTTGCCGTGGCAACGCGGCACAAGCGTGAGTACCACCTATCGCATCCATCTCTGGCTAAGGAGAAAGGATGGGGTTACAAGCAGGAGTTTGCAGCCTGATGGGGAGAGAGAGGCACAACGGGAGCTGCCATCCCAGCGGAATGCACACACAGCTCTGCATTAGCGAGGCCCTGGGGATATGATGATAACCATGAGCTCCTGGGGGTAGGACGCCCACAGGGAGATGGCAAAGTGCTCCAGCAGTGTGCTGTGCTTTCCTTCAAGAGGAGAGTTTGATACCGAGGAGCTGCGGGGGTGAAGAGCCCCTGAGCTGTGTTCCCAATGACCCAAAGTCAAATCAGTCTCCCCACATTGAGTGGGCATCGGCTGCGAGCCAACAGTCAGAGTTAGATGCACGTGCTGGATGACCAGGATGCCCTCTTCTATCATCAACAGCTCCAAAGCTTTCCTGCTTCTGAATTACCTGGAAATGACTTAAGGAAGATTCTCCCCTCCCAACTCATTGGCACAATGTAAGAACCCCCTCCTGCCCATCATCTTACAGCTATGGAGCAAGGCTGCAATAAGCAGAACCTTTCCTCCCATGCTTAGGAATTCTCTTCTTCCATCCCTCCTGCTCCTCAGACAGGTTACAACAAAACCCTCCATCAGACTGTATTTACGACCTGGGGGAATGTGAAATTTCCTCTCCCTTTTCACTGTTTTGTTGTTTGTTTTTTTTTTTTTTTAATAACAGAGCCAAAAATAAAAGAAAGGAAATGCATTACCCCAGCAGTGGAGGCTGTACATACAGAAGATTTACCTTCAGACAGGAGCAGAATGGGAGCAAAGCAGAGGAGCTGAAGGATGCTCTCCATCCTCCTTACAGACCTGCAACCACAAATAACCCTTTGGGGGATGTCTTTCATTGCCCTTAGCACAGAGTTGGGCTGTGGAGCTTGATGATGAGCTTTCCACTGCCATCTACCAGCAGTGAGGAGGGTGAGCATCTCCAAATGGAAAAGGGCCCTGAAGTGGTGAGAAGGGTGTTGGCACCGTGGAGATGATGCATGTTGATCTCAGGGAGGGCAGAGATGCCCCACGTGTCAGCACAGCATCTGCTGCACAGCAAGAAGCTTTCCAGATAAAGGGACAATGCAAGAGGGAAACGGAGCAAGGCAATCCAGGAGGAACAGGGAGAGAGAAAAGGGGGAAAAGGTGATTTTCCAACATGAAATCCTGACCAAGCACTGCTCCATCCAAGTGCTCTTCCCCAGTGTCTGAGGCAGAAGTGACCTCACTGATGCTCTCCAGCGACCTGAGAAGTTCATCAGCTCCACCAACGTGAACTACTTGGCAGTTGGAAACCTCCAGAAAGGAAAACCAAGAGAGTTTATGAGGGAGTTAATTCTGCTCCTCTGCTCACCTCTGCCATTTGGATCCCGTGTTCACTGAAGGCATTTGCCACCGGGCTCCAAATTAGCACTGATCCCTCTGAATGAGGCCAGCGGGTTTGGATGCAGACCACTGCAAATTAAAACCAGGTGCCTGTGCCCTGAAGCAGCAGAGACAGCCCTAAGCAGTTTAATGACATCTCTAAATAATTTTGACAGCAAAATTACTTATCCTATCTCACCTTTACACTGCCCTTGACACACTGCTAACAAGACGATGCTGCTTTTGCTGCTTTTATATATTTATTTAGCTACCTTGCATCACTTTCTTTCTCCCCAGGCTGATGGACTTGTGGAGCACAGGGAAGCAGCTCAGCACAGCACTGCAGCAGCAGGTGGGTTAGCAATCCTATAACCTGGAGCTCCATAGCAAGGCAGCATTATTGTCCCAAGCTACTCCTGCATCTCTGCTGTTCACTCGCTGCGATCCAATTAGCATTTCCCTTTCCACAGGCTGCTTAATAACCCACCAAATGGAACCCTGTGCACAACAATGCCTTGCTGGGTGGGCAGGATGCCTCCAGCAGTGCCTCCTGCCCCACTGCCAGCACTCAGGTTTGGGACAGGCTTTTATTAAGATGTCCAACTTGACTCGGAGGTGTGCAGCCCAACACACCTGAGCTGAGCCTATCTGGAAACAAAAGCCAGCCCCCAATAAACACAGCTGGATTAACAGCAATAATCCCAATCTGCATGAAACTAACAAAAATAATAATATATCAACAAAGAGCTCGTAGGGATGAGAACTTTTACAAGCCTGCTTTACAGAAGGGCTTTCTGCACATCCATAAGGCGGCCCGCAGAGAAGGCAGAGCTCTGAGCACAGACCCCACAGCTCTCCAGCTCCAACCCCTGAGGCTGGAGCAGCTCGGAAAGGCATCCACATCCCAACCTGCTGAACAGACTGAACCCTGTGTCTGCAGCAGCCAGCTTTGCTGTGCAGCAGTGGGCAAAGTCCCCTGTACACGGGGGGGGGGTTGGGACTTTACCCACCGCAGGACTGCAGGCTCTGCGGTCCTGGATTCAAGATGAGGGTCCCACCGCCCCCTCTTTGTGGCCCCGCTCAGCTCAATGTTGGGCCCCCCAGGCAAAGCTGTGGACCAACGCCTTCACCCCAGGGGGCAGCATTAGAAAACAGCACTAACAGAGCAAACAACAAGGATCACATATAAATCAACTCACCAGCAAAATGCCACCCCAGTAACCAAACAAATGAGCACAGCTGCTGGCCAAGTTCTGCACAATTACCATGCGTCCTGACACGCAACGAAGGAGATGGAGGAATAAAGAAATGTGCTTTTTGTTTTGCTTGAACGCAGCCGTGCCCGACAGCTTTCTACAAGCTTCCTTCCTCACCTGTGAGCTGAGCCCCAGACCGCAGCACGGGCATCCCCCAAGGAACCCTCCCATGAAGAGGATGAGGAGAAGCCCAATGGTGGTCCTAGCCCACATCCAGAGGCAGCACAACTCACATGAAGCACGCAGTGAGGGTCCTGCTCCAACTTGTGGAACATCACCAGCAAATCTGGGTTGGAACCCACCCAGGGCTGTAGGCAGAGGGTGAACAGAGTGAATTGTGCCAACCCGCAGCTGACTCGTGCAGGCATGGAGGAGACTCCTGCTCACAACTCACACTGCTGCCCACCCCCCCACCCCCCATGCCTCTCAAAAATGTATGGACTGAGAGTATGGCTTCTCCACCTAGA
>JAPSGF010000221.1:190825-205682 GCA_035772895.1 Perdix hodgsoniae | reverse complement strand
CTGCATTCCTGCCAAGGACTCAAGAAGGGCGGAAACTTTATTTTTCTCATGCCCAGAGATCCACCATTCCATGAAGGAGAGAAGAAGTCGAGTGCTGAGGAGCGCCTGTGTGGCAATGCCACGCCGAGCTCGCTTGCCTGGGCAGCGCACTGCTATGCCGTTCCGGATGCGTCAGAGTCATGTGCAGGGCGAGCACAGGCACTGCTGCTCTTGCACCAGGGCTGGGCTCATGACAGCAGCACTGGGGCGGCAGTCTGCCTCTTCTAACCTCGGCCAGGCTGTCGCTCTGGGAATAGGAAAGGCGTTTTGCTTGTGCACTGCATCCCTCCCTCGCGCAGGGCAGCCCTTGTTGGTTCAGTGGTTGGGAAATCGCGTGCTTATCATCGCGCTTTACGGTCACAATCAGCACCATGAGATGGCAGGGGTGGTACCTCCAGGAGCTGTTTGCTGGAAAACGAATGCTCTCTCTGGCTTTTATTGCAGTTGCCAGCAGCTGGTGGACCCGAACAATAAGAGATTGACCAGAATCTCGAGCGATGGTGAGTGTGTGGCTGGTTGCTGTACCGCGCTGTGCCAGGCATTTGCCCTGATCAGATCAATGGAGGTGGGTGGAGCAGGAAGAGCACTGTCTGCCCGTCTTTTTATGAGTGGTAAATTTGTAACTTCTTTCTGTTTCCTCCTATAGAGGACAACGTCCCGCACACATACGAGAGTTAATAAAAAATCCAACTGAATGTTAGCTCGTAGAGGAAGTATTTTTCCAGATAAACTCTCTGGGCAGGCTGCTCCCTCCTGGTTCAACCCACAAGGTTCCACCCATGCAGTGGTTATTCCTGTGCCTGTTTTCCAAAGCCTGGGCTTCGTGAATCAGCACTGTTTTGCTGTTGATCTTTGTTGGAACAGAGGTGGATCGTAGGAGGCAGTGTGAGCCCACAGAGATGGCGCTGAGCAGGAGGCAGGAGAAACCCTTTCGTGGTGAGCCAAGCACGGCACGTCGTGGGGCGCTGCAGAAGCGCAGGATGGTCGATGTGGGAAGGGACCTCCGGGTCCATCTGGTCCAGCTCTGCTCCAGCAGGGCCACCAGAAGTGGTGCTCAGGACCGCGTCCAGATGGGTTTGGAGATCGCCAAGAGGAGACGCCGCAAACTCTGTGGCTGCCTGTGCCAGCGCTGCAGCACTCAGAGTGCAGGAGTGCTCCTGGTGTTTGGTGGCAACCTCTGGTCCTGGCGCTGGGCACCACTTGATGCAGCCTGGCTCCATCCTCTGTGCCCGTCCCTGCAGGGATTGGTGGCCGTGGGTTGGATCCCCCTGCGCCGCCCTTCTCCAGGCTGAGCAGCCCCCTCTCTCTCGGTGTCTTGTCATAGAAGAGGGGTTCCAGTCCCTTCACCCTCTTGGTAGCCCTCCGTTGGACTCTTTCCACCATGTCCAGCTGTCTCTTGTACTGGGAGCCCAGACCTGGGCGCTGTTCTCCAGGCGCAGCCTCGCCAGTGCCGAGCAGAGCAAACGTAATGGTGCAGAATGAGGGTCCTTACCTGCTACAAGAGAAATCAGGGCTAGGGCTGTGATGGGAGCACGTTGCTTTATGATTGACAGATGGAAAACTGCTAGGATGAGGGCCTGGTGAGCCCGAACACAGATGCCAGGTGGTCCAGCTTTTGTTTCACTGGAAACCAGGTACTCCATGGGCAGCAATATGGAGATAGGTGCTCTTTGTAGTTGTGCCCCTGTGGCTTCATTCTGATATGCTTGGGAAGTTCCAGTAGGGCAGACTGCTGGGTGAGACAGAAGCATCTCTTTGTTCACATCTTTTATGGTTGTTGGTTGGTTTTTCACAATTCCACTCTGGGCGTGCATCTGCAGTCTGCCTTTGTGAAATCTTTTTCTTCTGGCCTTAGGCAACAATCAAGGGGGTCTCAAGTTTCAGCCCTGAGCAAGAAGCGCAGGCACTCAGGAAGGCCATGAAGGGCTTTGGTAAGTTGATCTCCCTCCACGGATCAACTTTTTTCCCCAGCACTGAGAATGGCTGCTCTGGTGGTTAGATAGAGGGAAGCGTAGCTGCTCGCATTGCTCTGCTACACAACTGCCCTAAAAATCGTTGGAAAGCGAAAACGGAGCTGCCCTTCGTGTCCCGAAATGCAGCTGCTCTGGTGCTGTGGGTCGTGGCAGCTTTGTGTGCACAGCTTTGTGCTGGGGCTGCTGAGAGCTGGCTGTGTGGAGGTGGCACAAGAGCAGAGGGCACTTCTGATTCTCGTGCAGGCAGCCTGACCAGCTTCCATTTGGTTCTTGCAGGCACGGATGAAGATGCCATCATTGACGTCTTGACCAAGCTAAACGTTTCCCAACGTCAGCAAGTTCTGATCACCTATAAGAGCACTATTGGCAGGGTAGGTGGGCTGCAGAGATGTGTGAACGTGGTTGCGTCCCTCGGGTGAAAAGTGAAAAACAACCCGATATCTAAAAGAGAAAGGTCAGCAGAGACTTTACCTGACCAAGGCTGTTTTGTTCCTGTTCAGTTCAGAGCAGCTGTTGATACGAGGAGGGTTGGAGCCTGAAGCAAAGTGCTGAAAAGCTCAGTTCCTCTGTCCTCAAAGGCCCTACCTTCTGCCAGCTCCTTTCTCCTCTCTTGGCCTTCTAGGATCTGATTGATGACTTGAAGTCGGAGCTGAGTGGGAATTTTGAGAGGGTGATCATTGGGATGATGACTCCCACCACCATGTATGACGTGCACGAACTAAGGAGGGCCGTGAAGGTTTGGAAATCTTCCTGTTGTATTGCTTAAGTTCTGGCCAAGGGCTTACTGCTTTGCTATGTACGTCTTCTTATTTATTGTTAGCTCTTAAAGAAACCTGCTTGCGCGTCACAAGCGGTTGCTGCTATCTTAAATCTTGCCTTGGTGATTCCCTAGGGAGCAGGAACAGATGAAGGCTGCCTGATTGAAATCCTGGCTTCTCGCACCAATGGGGAGATCCGTCGCATTAACGAGAACTACAAGCTTCGTAAGCAGAGCAAAAGGCCAGGCCTTGTCCTGCTGTCCGACAGTCACTTTGTGGGTGTGCAGGCAGATGTCAGGAGGCAGGAGTCTGGGGAGCTTCTAGGTGTGACACAGCGGCCCAGCTGGGTGTTGCTGTTTGCCCAGAGAGAAGCTAGGCTAGAATTTCACCAGCAACTGAATGCTGTGGGCAGCAGCCGGGGGGTGGCCCTGCTCCTAACGGATGCTGTGCGCGTGTTCTTGCTAGAGTATGGCTGCTCCCTTGAGGATGACATCGTGTCTGACACATCTTCCATGCTTCGAAGGGTCCTCGTATCCCTTGCAACGGTGAGCCGAGCTGAGGGGAGAAGGGGCTGAATCTTCATAGCTGTGGGCACAGCTCTGCACCCGGTGGTGAGGAGCTCCAGGCTGGCTTTTTCGCACCCTGTGTGTCCCATGGCCTGCTCCTCAAAGCCAGCCTCCCCAGGGAGGGAGCTCTGACTCTGGGTGTGCACGAGTGCTGTGGGCTCTTCCTTAAATGTCCCAGCAAAGTGGCTGCTCGTTTCAGAAGGAAGCCCGAAGCACATCTGAGCCGTGTTGCATTTGTAAGTTCCCTTTGGAGGACTCCATTATCCATCTCCAGCAGCTTTTCATTTCTCGGGAGTTCAGTTCTCAGGAGTTGCTTGCAGTAGATGCTCTGCTGAACTGAGCTGAACTGAGCCTTCTATCCTCATGTCTTCGCAGGGAAACAGAGATGAAGGAGTGCGTGTGGACGATGCCCTTGCTCAGCAAGATGCTCAGGTGAGTAGTAATGCGCCTCCCAACCTATTCTTGTGCATGCGACGTGTGGTGAAGAGAAGCCAGCCTGTGAAATGGAAATAATGGTTCTAGCCTTGTTTGCAGGTCTCTAATGAGAGATCTCTAGGCAGGCTGGCTGCTTGGCAGGGGCAGTGACGTTTCGGTTGTGGGTTGCCGTGCCTGGCTGGTGCTTGTTGGAAAATATCTGTGATCCAGACAAGCACGGGCCAGCAGCGCTCGAGCTGCAAGGAATTTAAGATCTCCTGTACACCCAGCCTTCTCCACGAGCCTTACTTTGTCACTCATAATGTCTTGAAGTGCCTGTACGAAGCAGGGGAGAAGAAATGGGGAACAGATGAGGTGCAGTTTATGTCCATCCTCTGCACACGGAACAGGTATCACCTACTGAGAGGTAGGACCCCTGCACAGTGTCCTGGGTTTTTCTTTCCTTCCTTGTCTGCGTGTGATGCTTTTGTAGGAGCTCTGTAGCTGTTCGGTAGATGCGAATTCTTCTGAGGCAGCAGGTGTCCCAGAGAGCCCCATTGCATCCGTTCCATTCGGGCTGTTTTATTCCCTCCTGGGACTGAAAGGGACTTCAGAAACCTCAGTACAACTTTGCTGCTGCTCCAGCAGGCAAAGCAGAGATCATGAGGTGTGGCTGCCGTTGGGGCAGGGGGGAGAGGAGCTAAGCAACTTGATGGGCAGCGCAGAGCAGCAGGCCTCGAAAATGGCACTGGCTGTGGTAGGCCAATTAGCAATGAAAATGAATTATTTCTGTGGCAGTGCCGCAGGGGTGGTCGTGCAGCGTATGAGGAGCTTGTTGCAAAGTGGTCCTTTGAATCTCTCTGACTTTCTGCCGTGGCCTCTCCCCCCCTTAGTTTTTGATGTGTACAGAGGCATTGCTAACAAGGACATAACAGACAGCATTAAATCCGAGATGTCAGGAGACCTGGAAGACGCTTTGCTGGCTGTAGGTGAGTGCTCTGCTTTTCAGCGTTGTCTACAAAGAAATGAAATGATGAGAGGTGCTGTGAGTTCCCTTGAGTGACCGTTACATGGCTTCAGGAGGCAGATGTGGTTTGCCATGCCGGGTGAATGGGGCTTGGAGCACCCTGGTGTAGAGGGGGGTGTTGGAACTGGATGATCTTAGGGGTCCTTTGCCACCCAAAGCGTTCTGCGATTCCATGCTTTACAGACCCAGTCAGGTGAGAAATGTCTGTTGTGCTTTATGGTGCCGTGTGCTTGGCCAAAGGGAGCTTTGGCAGCAGAGGTTTGCTGTCAGGAGGCGTGAAAGCCTTGGTGCAGATACTGCTGTGCGCAGGCACAGAGGCATCAGCTCACAGCACGTCACTGACTGTGGGTGCCTGCACTGCAGCTGCTGGTTGTCAGCCTGGAGCTGCATCTTGACCTAAGAAACGCCTGCGTTCGGAAAGCGCTTGCAGAGGTATGGAAAACCTCCTGGTTCTACTGACCTTAATTCTCTTCTTCTTGTCTCCTTGCAGTAAAGTGCCTGCGGAACAAGCCTGCGTACTTTGCTGAAAGACTGTATAAATCCATGAAGGTAAACGGATTGTGGAGTAAGATTGCTTGCTTCTTTCTTGCATTTTCGTGCTTGTCAGCAGCATCTTGGCAATCGTGAGATGGAAGCTGCAGCCAGCCAGCAAACTGGCTTTTCTAGGAGAGCTCAGGCTTTTCTGCACATCGGGGTAACAGTCCTGCTCCAGCTGCTGATGGATCACAAAGACGCTCTGTTTAAGAGCAGCTCCTGCACAAGGCTGGGCTCTGAGACCTTTGTGTCTGTGGGTGATTCTCCAGCAGGTTCTCTGTTAGCTGCACGGGGCTGCTTTGCTTTCCAGGGCCTGGGAACAGACGACAACACTCTGATCAGAGTGATGGTGTCCCGCTCCGAAATTGATATGCTGGATATCAGACGAGAATTCCTGACCATGTATGGGAAGTCTCTCTACTCCTTCATTAAGGTAAACTCGTCGATGTTAGACACGAAAAGTGGGATTTTCTGAGTGCCTTTAAGGAGGTGATCCTCCCTGACACCTGTTGGGTGTTTTAGAGTGGCTGAGATGAAACAGATGTTAGAAAAATGTACCAAAAGGATACAAACACTGCAAAAAAAAATCTGCCTTAAGAAGGATTTGACTTTAGTAGAACTTAAAAATGATTCATATCCCTTTCTGTTCTTTTCTCAGTTTGCTCTGGCCTTCTCTGCTCCTCTCCTCTCCTTTCTTTTTTCTGCACTTTCCTCCTCCTTTCCACTGCCCCATTCCTTCCTTTCTTCCATCTGCCCTTCCCTCTTCTGCTGTTCCCTCTGTTCTCCCCACCCTCTCTTTCTTTCCCTTGTCCTTCTTAAGATCTGCTCTTCTTACCTGTAACCCCTCTTTTGTCTGCCCTCCTTATTCTGTGCTCTCATTCATCACTTTTGTGTTCTTCCCTCTTTGTTCTGCTTTGTTGTTCCTCCTCTCCTTTTCTCTCTTCCCCTTTTTCTCCCTGCTCCTCTCTCTCTCCTCTTTTCCCTTCTTTCCCCTCATTTGTTCACCTTTATGTTCCCAGGGAGACTGCTCAGGAGACTACAGGAAAGTTCTGCTGAAGCTCTGTGGTGGCGAGGACTGAAGGATTCCTGTGCTGTGGGAAGGAGGGGATCATAAGGATTTCTCTCAATTTGTTTCCGTTTTTTTCCCTCTCATTAACTGCTGAGTAGTGACTTTGATTGCTTCATGCTCTGGTTGGCTAATGGCAGTTCCAGTTTACCCTTAACTTCTGCCTTTTTGCTTACAGCACCCCTTTTGTCCCCTTTACCCCTTCAGTTGAGCTATAAAGCCTTGTTTAAACAGAATGCCTTAACCAAATCTGAACCAAATCTGCAGGCTTTGTTAATTCCTTCTCTGCATTCACCAGTAAATCCTGTCAAATGAAGGAAATTGGACACAGAATGTAGGAATTTGCAGAGGGAAGAGTTAACTTTGTCCTTACAGGAAGAGAATGCAGCCTTTGGAAGATAATTAACCCCCTCCCAAAAAATAATAATAATTAAAATACAATCAGATTTGGTCTTTTCCGACCGAAACGATTCTAGGCTCACCAAACCCAATGCCAACCCATTCCCACCGTGGCCCACTAACCGCATCTATCAGTGCCACACCTCCGTGGTCCTTGTGAAGCCTTGACTGGTGGGTGTGTAAACCATCAGGTTCGTGTGTCAAAGCCTTTGCTCTCAGTTCATTGCTGTCATTGGAAGGGATGCTGTTCACCTATGGAGGAATGACCTGTCCATCGGGCTCGTTTCATCAGCACTGCCCGATGCCTCGTACTGAGCTGCTCTGGGTCAGGTACCAAACGTGCTGGGACTCCTGGATAACACTGCCCTTAGAAATGCTGCTTTTGGTGCCTTTGTGTGGTATGAAATTCCCTGCCGACCTCTGAAATAAATCTTTTCCCTTAAGCTTAGCTCCCATCCGCTAAGCTGTGAGCGCTACAGAACGTGGCTCTCGTTGGCGTTTGCAAAGCGTGACCGTTGGTGAGTAACGCTGTGAAAGCATCGCAGACCTCCTGCGTGTCCCTGCAGCGCTCAGGGGCTTTGCTGAGACGCACTGCAGCCCCACGGCGCGGCCTGACGTCTGCTGACGGACTGAAGGTGGAAAATCCTGGCAGCAGAGGACGCTCCTGCAGCACAGAAGGGCTCCGCCGCCCTCATTGCGGAGGCAGAGGTGCCTCCAAGGGATGGATGCAGCCCACCCGACCTCGGGCTGGTGGTCCAGGTGTGGGGTAGGTTTAGGGGCAAAGAAGCAGGGCCAGCATAAGGACAAGGACTCGGCAGGGGCAGGACGGGCAGAAAAGGTCTTCTCGTGCCTCCTTTTCCCCAGCAGGTCCCACTTGGGACAGACAGGGAGCAAGAGTGGATGAGGACGGGGGCTCATCTCCCCCCCCACACCATACAGCGTGGCCCAAAGGGCTGAATGAGCCCCAGCTCCACGCACCAAGTGCTGCACGTGGCCGTGCCGCAGGACCTGCAGGGACACGGGGGCTACGAGGACACAGGCTGGACTCCGACCCCACGATGGGGGGGGCAGTGAGGTGGGAGCACCCAGGCCACTTCCTGGGGCAGGTGCCACCTCCAGGCCAGCGTCAGACGTGGCCCCGCGAGGCGATGGCCCAAAACAGCCCAGCCCCAAGCCACTGACCCATACCACATGAGTGGGGAGAACAAATCCCAGCTCCCAGGCTTGCTGCCAGCCCCCCCCAGTCAGACACCCCGGCTTCCTGTACCTGGCTGCCCTGGGCTCACTGGGCCATGATTCCTGCTGGGCAAGGGTCAGAGCCCGATGCACTGATTTTGGCCGGTGCACAAAGGATCGGGTACCTGGAGGGAGGGGGGGGGGGGTGTCCTGCGGGGTGCTGGTGCCGCGCGTAGCCCCGGAGCGTCACCGCGGTGCCGACCCACAGCTGGCAGAGGGCGGGCGCTGCGCTGAAGCAGAACCCGGCCGTTGTCTGGGGCCGCGCCGGGCTGAGCCGGAGCCACGTCGGGCTGCGCCGTGGGCCGCACCCAGGGCCGCGTTAAGTCCGCACCGGGGCGCATCCAGACGCGGCCGGCCCACACCCGGCTCCGCACGGCGCGGCTCCGGGCCCGGCCCGCTCCCTTCCCGCACGTGGTCTCGTGGCGCGCTGCCCGCCCAAGGACCCGGCGGGTGCGCCTCCGCCGCCGAGCGGAGCGGACCAATAGCAGCGCGACCCCGGCCCCGCGGCGCCCGGCTGGCCAACAGGAGCCGCGAAGCGGCTGCTGACGTCACGAGAGGGCGGGCCCCGGGTGTCGGCAGGCTATAAAGGCGAGCGGGCGGGGGGCGGCCGCGGCAGTGAGAGGCGGAGGGGTCGGCGGAGCGCAGCGGGACGGAGCGGCGTCCGGCGCTGTCGGTGAGCGGTGCGGCCTCGCGTGGCGGCGGGAGGGGGGCGGCCGTTGGCGGTGCTCGGGAAGGGCGCTGAGGCCCCGCTGTCCGCCCGCAGGATGAGCCGCCCGCCGCCGCCATGGAGCCCGGCCCGGCCCTGAGCGCCCGCAGCCGCCCGCCCCGCCGCGCAGCCCTATAGCGGCGGCAGCCCCGCGTCCCGCCCGCCTCGCAGCCCGTTTCGTTCCCCGCCGTAATTTATTGTAGCGTCCCCTTCCCCGCCCCCCTCGCCGGCCATGGAGCCGCCCCTCCCCGAGCCCACCGCCGCCCCGCTCACCCCCTTCCTATGGATGCTGGTGCTGGGCTTCGTCATCGCCTTCGTGCTGGCCTTCTCGGTGGGCGCCAACGACGTGGCCAACTCGTTTGGCACGGCCGTGGGCTCCGGCGTGGTGACGCTGCGCCAGGCCTGCATCCTGGCCAGCGTCTTTGAGACGGTGGGTTCCGTGCTGCTGGGGGCCAAAGTCAGCGAAACCATCCGCAAAGGGCTGATCGACGTGGAGATGTACAACGCCACGCAGGAGCTGCTGATGGCCGGCTCCATCAGCGCCATGTTCGGTGAGTCCCGTTCGCGGTGTGTGACGCCCAGGTGCGCCCTGCGCTTCCTCACCCGCCTCCCTTTTGCCTTCCAGGCTCGGCCGTGTGGCAGCTTGTGGCTTCTTTCTTGAAGCTTCCCATCTCGGGTACGCACTGCATCGTTGGAGCGACCATTGGTTTCTCGCTGGTGGCCAAAGGGCAGAAAGGCGTCAAGTGGTCTGAGCTGCTAAAAATTGGTGAGCCGGGCGAGGTGATGCTCCGGGAGCAGCCTGCCCACCTCTGTGCGTGGCAGCAGCTCGTGGCAGGGCTCCCCTCCCGCCCTGGGGCTCCAACAGCACCTCTTTTCTCCTATAGTGTTGTCCTGGTTCATCTCACCCCTCCTTTCCGGCATCATGTCTGCTGTCCTCTTCTTCCTCGTCCGTAGGTTCATTCTCCGCAAGGTAAGGATGGCCCAGCCGTGCTGACAGGCTGTTTGCTGGGCCGTGTGCACCGCAGTGTCCGTGTGTCCTTGTGGCTGAGCGATGGGGAGCCTGGGCCCGCTCTTGTCCCGTGAGGCGGGGACCAGGAGATAAGGAGCTTTTGCTTGCCTCTTCCAAAACATCTGGGCTGTTCGAGCAGGGGCGGCTGCAGCTTTGCTGCCGGAGCCGATAAGGTTGGAGCTACGTGCCGTGCTTTTCTGGACTTGCATGAGGCTCTTGTGCTGCGGTGGAAGTCGACAAGCGATGACGGTGGCTTTTTTCGAAGCCGTCAAGAACCAAAATTGTCCCTGGTGCCTGGAAACTGCGCTTCCCTCTGCAGGAGAGGCAGCCTGAGCTGCCCACACCTCCTGCCTGTTCTGCCGCGGCTGCTTCCCCACTGCTGCGGGTTTCAGCCTCCCTCAGTCTGTAATTCTGGGCAAAAAGGCCCCAGAACGTTGGAGGTGCAGCTTCGGAGGTGATGAACTCGAAGCATGCTGATCCTTCAGGTTGGGGGCATTCAGCTGGCTGCCCAGAGCGCCCGGCTCCGGCATTATTTATCAGCACTTTGTTCTGCACGTTTTGATTTAATGACACCTATGATTTTTAGATCTGGAAGAACTACTTCTGCTCCAAGAGATGTTAAGATCTTATCGTTGTGCTTTCTGCCTGGCAACCCTTCCAAAACGCTCCGGCGTCACCGCTGTGGAGCAGCCTTGCATAACTGCCCTTTCAGAGCCCTGCTTGCCACCTCCTGCTTCCTGCTGGCCCTCAGTGCTGGGCAGGGCTGGGTTTGGTGCTCCCGCTGCCTCTGGGCGCAGTAAAGCTGCCTGCAAGCCGAGGGCTTTGTTGTTCTGCCCGAATCAGTGAGAAAGAGGCAGAAGCTTTGCCTGAGGTCGGAGCACAGGGAGGGGATGCAGGGACCTGCAGCCCAGAGCTGCTGTGGGGGGCTGGAGCTGTGTGCCCACCTGCGGTCTGCAGCTCCGCAGCACCGAATGCTGTCTTGCAGGCAGACCCCGTCCCCAACGGCCTGCGTGCTCTGCCCGTCTTCTACGCCTGCACCGTGGGGATCAACCTCTTCTCCATCACGTACACCGGCGCTCCCTGTAAGTACGCACTGCGGTGCCTTGAAACCTCACTTTGGAAATCCTCCACGAAGCCTCCATTAAATGCCCGATTTACCCCTTTTTTGCTTTTCAGGGCTGAATTCTCCTAGAAGGCGGCTGGCCTGTGCCGGTTTCAGAAGGCGGCAGGCTAGCGTGCGCTGAGTTCTGGGCTAGATAGGTGCCTGCCTGAACTGAACCCCACAGAACTTTCCCCCTAGAGCTCCAGATAGGGATGTCCCCCCCCCCCCCCCCCCGGCCCTGTAGTGAGGTGTGGGGCCAGAGGCTGTTCCCGCACGCCCGGCCCTTAGGAGTAAACTAATTATCCATCCCTGAGGCTTCCTGGCGAGAAGAGGTGGTGTGCTGCAGCTGGCACCTGTGCCGAGAAGAGGAGCTCGTATGGCAGTTTGCAGCCCCTTGGGGGAACGGCAGATTGATGTGTTTGTGTTTGGCTGTTGTGTAGGGGGGTGGCCGGGCAAGGCACGGCCGTGACGCCCGCCGGGCTGGCGCGCAGAGAGCAGTGCCCGCAGAGCTGAGGGCAGGCGGTGCAGGAAAACACACAAATCATAGCTTCCATCAGGCAGAGCTCTCGGCGTGAGCTGTTTTCAGTCTGAGTGGGTTTCCTGTTGTGGAACAGTGGAAGAGGTCATTGGAGGCTGGAGGTGGAGTGACGGGAGGCAGCGGTGGCTTCCGAGGGTTTTGTCTGTAAACAGTGCCTGGAAGGCTCCGGGGGGTGGCTGCTTCCCTGCAGCATCCCCAGGAGGAGGAGGAGGAGGAGGAGGAGGCAGCAGTGGGGCTGCAGCCTCCAGCTGTCGGCTCTGGGCTCACAGTGTTGTGCAGCTGTCGTGTCGGTGCAAAGGGAGCAGCGGAGCGTCGCTGCCTTCGGCGGGGCCACACTCCTGCTTGGTCTGGGGGCTGCGTGCCGGCCCCTGCCGAATGGCACTTATGGGGGGGGGGGGGTACCTTGGGGCCCTCCTGCAGGGCAGGGCGTTGGAGCTTTGAGTTGGGGTGTGCAGCATCCTGGAGCCGCTCGGGTCGCCGTGTGCCAGGCAGGCAGCGCGGTGCTGCGGCAGCCGTGCTGCTGTTCTCTTTGACATTGCAGCAGGGCCGAGCGGCGGCTGAGAGCGTTCCCGTCGCTGCTCAGGCATGAATGCACACCGGGCACTAATCGGGTTTGGCTGCAGGAGGGAGGGAAGGTGCCTGAACATGTGGAACAGATTAGCTTTCCGTGGGGGGAGACCGCGGCCCGGCGGGGCTCTGCGAGGTCCAGCTCTCGTTTTCTGCGTGGTCTCCGGGCTGGGGGAGCAGAGTCGGACACGGAGGGGGTCCCCGGGGGTTTCAAGATCCCTTGTTTTATTTCCTAGTGCTGGGCTTTGACAAACTGCCTCTCTGGGGTATCCTCCTCATTTCGGCGGGGAGTGCTGTTGTCTGCGCTCTCGTCGTCTGGTTCTTTGTATGTCCGAGAATGAAGAGGAAAATTGAACGTAAGTACCCGGCGTTGCGCAGCTCTGCGGGCAGGGAGAGCTGCTCCGGCCAGCTCCTCTCTGCCGTGGCCAATCTCATTACCGTGGGGCTGTTCTTAGCAGGGATCTGCAGCTTCACTTAGCACTTAAGCTGCTCTGGGTGTGCGCAGCCGAGCTGTGCCAACCCCACAGCACGAGGGGGACCCCAAATTCCAGCTGGGAGCAGCGCCGTGCTGCTGGCCGGCAGCCTGCGGCCCTGCCTGCACTGCGGGCTGCTAACCTTTAATCCCAGCCTTCCTGGGGATCGATGCGG
The DNA here is from genome assembly GCA_035772895.1 of Perdix hodgsoniae. Taxonomy (NCBI): domain Eukaryota; kingdom Metazoa; phylum Chordata; class Aves; order Galliformes; family Phasianidae; genus Perdix; species Perdix hodgsoniae. The sequence continues at coordinate 193,100 of JAPSGF010000221.1, read as the reverse complement.
GTTGCAAGACAGAGCCGTGCAGGCTGGTGAAATCCCCCCCCCCCAGGGCAGAAAGGCCCATTGTAAAACACCCCCAGCAGCAGTCCCATAGCTCCAGGAGCACGGGAGGACTGCGTGCTCTCGCATGCAGCCTGCTTCCTCCTTTGCAGACCTGTAGGCGAGGGGATAACAAGTGTCCTTGTCAGCTGCTGTAATTGGGGTGTGACTGACAGCTTTATGGCTGCCCTCGGAACCCTTCCAGCTGCTGGAGCTTCACGCAGCTGCAGGGCAGGCTCCTGTATGCCTCCTTCCTTCCAGCCTGCGGGAGCGGCCTCAGCTTCCAGGGCTTGCTTTGGAAAGCGGAGGCAAATAAATGGGGGGTGTTTGGGCTCACAGCTTCGTGATGGGGAGGGGGGGGACCCCAGGAGGTGCCAGCCTGGCACGGGTCACCGTGCGGAAGCGGTGATGGCTCACCTCGTGGCTGCAGGGCAGGGCGGCCCGAGGGAGGTCGGTTGGTTGGCAGAGGGATCCGTGCCTCAGGAATAACCAGCAGGAGCCCCATCGTGGTGCTCACCGCACCCCGCCTGGGTGTGCGGGGGATAAAAATAGGAGGTGAGCTGGCTTGCGATGGCCTGGCTGCCGCGGGTTGGACAAGGCATGGCTGGTGAGCGCTGAGGTGGAAGGGGAGCAGCAAAGGTCAGGATTCAGGAGAAGCTGTAAAGCGATTGACCTGCCATAAACGTGAGCGTGGCGGCACAATCCAGGGCAGGTGTGGCTCCGTGGCCGTGCCAAGGGTTGGGAGGTAACGGCAGCTGCCTCTGTCTGCAGGAGAGATCAAATCGAGTCCCTCTGAAAGCCCGCTGATGGAGAAGAGCGGCAGCCTGAAGGAGGAGCACGAGGAGCCCAAGGTGCCCCTGGGCGACGCTCCCGCAGGCGATGCTAAGAGCCCCGGCGCCGACGCGGGGTCTGCTGGGCCACAGCGGGCGGCCGGGGAGGAGAGGACGGTGTCCTTCAACCTGGGGGATGCCGAGGAGGCCCCCGAGCGGCTCCCGAGCATCGACCTGAAGGAAACCAACGTGGATGGAGGTGAGCGGCGGCGGGGGCTGCGTGGGGGGGCTGCGCTGCAGCTCCGCTTGGGCTCTCACCGCTTTTGCTTCTCGCAGGAGCCGTTCAGTTGCCCAACGGGAACCTGGTGCAGTTCCACCACCAGCCCGTGGGCCACCAGCTGAGCTCCAGCGGGCAGTACCAGTACCACACGGTGCACAAGGATTCGGGGCTGTATAAGGAGCTGCTGCATAAACTGCACCTGGCCAAAATGGGGGACTGCATGGGGGATTCGGGGGACAAACCCTTGCGTCGCAACAACAGTTACACGTCCTACACCATGGCCATCTGCGGCATGCCGCTGGACTCCCTCCGGGCCAGGGAGGGTGAGGAGATGGAGAAGCTGACGTGGCCCGTGGTGGACACCAAGAAGCGGGTCCGCATGGACAGCTACACCAGCTACTGCAACGCGGTGGCCGACGTGCACCCCGCTGCCGACGTGGATCTGAGTGCTGCTCGAGTGGAGATGGGCCTCGGGGACAGGAAGGGCAGCAGCAGCTCGTTGGAAGAGTGGCACGATCAGGACAAGCCCGAGGTGTCCCTCCTCTTCCAGTTCCTGCAGATCCTTACAGCCTGCTTCGGCTCTTTTGCTCACGGTGGCAATGATGTCAGGTCAGTGCCCGCGGTGCCGCGGCTGCTCCTGGAGCTCTGAGCTGCGCTCCGCGTTCTGATCCGCTCGCCTTTCTCTTGCAGCAACGCCATCGGCCCCCTGGTTGCGCTCTACCTGGTCTATCAGACGGGCGACGTGGCCACCAAGGTGGCGACCCCCATCTGGCTCCTGCTCTACGGGGGTGTGGGGATCTGCACTGGGCTGTGGGTGTGGGGCCGCAGGGTCATCCAGACCATGGGCAAGGACCTGACTCCTATCACACCGTCCAGGTAAGGTGGAGCTCTGCTCCTGGGGGCTGCGTGTGCCCCGGGATGGGGGGGTGGGGGGGGGGGGGGGTGGAGATCTGACCCCCTCCGGAGCAGCGTGGGGGCAGCGCCTGCCTGCACACCCCCCCATTCAGCACAAGGGCTGGGCGCGCGGCGCAGGGGGGGCTGCAGGGTCGACTCTTGTCTCACCTTCCTTCCTGATCTCGTCCTCGCAGTGGCTTCAGCATCGAGCTGGCGTCCGCCCTGACCGTGGTGATCGCCTCCAACGTGGGCCTCCCCATCAGCACAACGCACTGCAAGGTAGGGCCGAGCGCGG